>LBNU01019373.1:101898-115723 GCA_014162995.1 Artemisia annua
TGAAACCACCAATGAATTTATGAAGCGGTTTATGAGGTTAGCAGGATTTCTGGGGGCGAAGGCTGGAACTCAGGAGGAGCAGGCTTCACACTTCAAATGGGGGCTGAAAGAATGGATTCTGGATGGGATTGTGAACACAGAGTTCACAGACGTAGCTCAGGTTGCAAACGCGGGCCGTAATATCGAACTTCTCCGTGAGAGGAACAGAGAGAACAAAAGAAAACGTGATGGGGACCGCATCCGATCCGCTAGTGCTTCGAGGGTACGAGATCAGAGGTACCATGATTCTGAGTCGACTACTACATGTGAAATATGTGGGAAGTGGCATCCAGGGAAGCCTTGCCACAAAAACTCTGGGGCATGTTTTGCATGCGGTTCGATGGACCATAAGATCGGTGATTGTCCTAGGAGGAAGTGAGTTGGTGATTGGTTTAATTCCGTTTATGTTTTTCATTTTGCGTCTTGATACATTTCTGCTATTTTCTGTTATATTTCTGGAATTTCTGATTTGAACCTGCTAATAAATTGAAGTCAGAATTTAGCCTTATCATCGTATCTGTTATCTGTTATATATGTGTTCCGTATCTGTTGGATTCAGTTTAAAATGATCGTTCATTATTGAAGAATCCGAAATGTTCTGAACCTTCTGAATCGAGTCATGATAACTAACCTTCCATTCGTTTGAATCATTTTCAATTCCTTTCGTAATCTGGTATGTTTCTATTTGGTTCTTTTTAATTTCGCGGACGAAATTTTCTTTTTAGACGGGAAGAGTTGTAAAACCCTAAAATTCGGAAACATAAAATTTCGGATAAATTTGAAATTTTAAAACTTACGATACGTTTATATATATATATTTTTTTTGTTAATTATAACTAATGACTAAATTTTATTAAACCAACCATTTACTAATACATTTAAATCATTGGACCCAAATTTAAACACCTTAATTACCCATTTATTTGGCCCATTAAATATTTTAATTACAATACTTATTCTTGTAACACTCAATTAAGGCCCATTTAAAACCCTTTAAACCTTTTATATTTTAACCGAACAAACACCTTTAAATTTTCATTCAACCCACACTTAAAGGTCCATTAAAACCATAAAAACCATGCTAACGGTACAATAACTAGTCGAGTGTATAAAATGAGAATTCCTTGGTTCTTTGTTTCTTCCCCATTCGTAAAACACAACAACAACTATAAACAATATTTGGCTGCTATTATTTTTTTGGTCGATCAAAACAAAAAGAGCGTGGCAAAATCGAATTCGAGTTTTTGTTTGTTCTCTGTTCGACTCCAAGGTAACACGATTTCTTCTTTCTTTTCTATTCGATTTATAATTTTCTTTTTATTTGTATGCGACCCAACAAGTTTCTTGTAATCGACCAAAACTTGATATTCGACCCATGTTGTTCCGACCCTTTTTGATCAGCCTAACCGACCCTTAATCTGATAGAAACCCATAAGTTCACAACTGATCGACCCCATACATTGTTGCTTCATTCGACTCACAAATGTTCGACCCTTTTTGTTTTTATTATTTTGGCTATAATCGACCTTGGTTTCTCTTGTTTTCCTGACCAAAATAACGTCGACCTTTTTCCATTATGTTCGACCATATAACTATTGATATATCGACCCTCGTTTTAGTCCATGTAAATCGACCATATGACTGTGAATATATCGACCTTGTTTTCTTTTCTAGTCAACCAGACCTTGTCTCTGTTTTGCAAATATAAATCGACCATACTGCGGTTAAATATGTTGACCCCTATTTTGTATTTTTTTTGTCAAACCAAAAACAACTCTAAAACTTGGTCGTGTATTATAAATAGTTGTGTATTAAATTCAACCCACAGTTGACCTTGTTTTGTAACTGATTGACCCTATATTTAAATGTAATCGACTTGTGGAAATTTTGTGAAAAGTGATCGACCTAAATGTAAGTTATGCTACCTATATTTTTAAAACCATGTTCGACCCTACGATATCATGCCATGCAACCATAACTAAAATTCAGTATATGTATTTTAATTTACAAAGGTATAAAGTTTGAGTGATTGTCTATACGTGAATGTGGTGGGATTTCGAACTAGGCCTAGGTCCAAAAGATAATTAGGGTGCTCATAAAATAATAAATGTGATTATTTATTTTTTTATAAGTTTATATACTTGTTAACTCGCGTATTGACCCTTTAAAAAATATCGACCTATTGAACCTAACCATACATTCATTTTTGTCATTAATGAGACTTTTATAGAGACGCTAAACCTAATGATATTTAATACATTTTTTTTAACCCTATTTGATCATTAAATGGCATTTAATATGTTTTAAAACCCTAAGTGGACTAAATGTAGAAACTTACTTAATATATTATGAACCCTAATCCGTGTAGATTCGTTGAAGATAACGTAACGTCCATTGATTCGTTTGTTTCCGTTCAATTGCATTAAGGTACGGATATTCAGTCTTTTCTTTTAAAGATTCCTTCATTTGTAATTTGTATCAGTATGAATATTTTGGATACCACTTTCTGTACATCATTATCAGTTGGTTCGTTTGTTTAATTATTCGTTTCTCATGATTCGTATTCATTGACTTTGATCCGTTTACTTTGATATGAACCGTTGATATGAACCCTTGACTTGAACCATTGATATGATCCTTTTGTTATGATCCACCTTATATGATTCCATTGTTATGATCCTTTTATTTTGATCCGTTTGAATTGACCCATTGCCCAAAGTATTATCTACTCATGGAGGTACCATGGGCGTGTCATCGAGGCACCGATGGCATGACACTTTCTGTGGAGGTGTGATTGATCCACGGCGTTCCCTTCTGTTATAATGATTATGGTGCATATGGCCATTCTGTATATGTATGTATAGTCTCGTACTTGCATATGTATTCTGTTTTGCAGGGAGCGTATGGATGCATCCTAGGCTAAATGAATGAATGGATATTGATTGACTTAGTGATTGGTGTGTGTGCCATGCACTCCATTTCACTTCTGGTACGTTGGAGCTAGCTACTCCATGTACAATAAAGGAATTGACGGTATAATGAATTGTGAAATGAAATGATTGATTGTTTGTTTTGGTACTTGAGCAACTTCCGTTACTATCCCTTTTATCATTTCTGGATTATTCTTTGATTACCATTTTCGTATGACCCTTCATATTCTTTATGACATTGTTTCTCAGCAGGTTCTCATTGGATTGTTTGTTTATTCGTTTATGTTCAGTTATCTTTCATATGTTTATATCTGTTCACTGAGCGTTAGCTCAGCCGCATTTCTTTTCCCTGCGGCAGGTATCAAGTTGGAGGCTGGGATTGAGTGATGAGAGTAGAAGCTTTTTAGTGGACCAACCCTACCTTAGTATTCATGGATTTTATTTCACATTTATATCTGATTGTTTCATTTCTTTTAGAAGTTAGTTTTGTTTGTATTTGTTTTATTAACCCTTTTAGTCTCAAACTTTGTAATTTAGTGAGCTAAGTCTTCCGCTTGCGCTTTATGTTCTGAAATGACACCATAATGTTACACTTTGACCCTTATCCGGTTTGGGGTGTTACAGCATTATTGTGACAACATTTGTTAAACCCTTTGTTAATTATCTAATCGATTACATGGTTGCTAAGTCGAGTCATATCCTTGTACATATTGTTTTGGGACGATTGGGACTCATGGGTAAAAGTACTAGTGTAATGGAGTAATGGGGAAGAACAACATTATTACCCCCATATGTGCTAAATATTTTAAAAGTACTCCAAGTTTTTCAATTATCTTAATTCGAGTCATTAGAATAGTAATTGTAAAGTTATGTAAAAAATTCAAGTGTAAGGGGAGAACCGAGACCCCTATGATGTATTATTTTGGATGGTAGGGTAAGAATGTATGAAAAAAAAAATCAAGAAAAATACAAAAAAAATTAGAAAAAGAAAAGTAGAAAAAAACATATGGACTACCATCCCGTTTCTTTTATGTTTGTTTATGTTTTTGTTATTTTGTTTTTAGCTTAAGATCGAGTTGAGTCTTGGCTTAGCAACATTGTATAGTGCATGTATTTGATCATGATAATTAACTCGCCACCATTAAATACCCTTTATTCCAACCAAACCGTGTTTATCATATCCCTACACCTTACATTACAACCCTTTTGAAAGCCCTCTTTGATAGTTTATCTTAGGTGCTTACGCCTAGTGGAGGAGTAATTGATCCTCTCCCAAGCCTATGGTAATCTATTTGCTATGACAGGTAGTGAGAGATATTTTCCGTTTTCATTTATGAGATATAATTCTATGACACTTGAGAGATGAGAGTATCCAAACACTATTTGTGAGGTGCTAGTGTATGATTTCCGTGCTTATTATGATTAGGGTCGAATGACTATTTGTTGTAATTACTTTTATATTTGTGTTAAATGACCCCTAACTCATATTTTGATTGGAATAAAAGCTTATTTGCTTGAGGACAAGCAAATCTCAAGTGTAAGGGTATTTGATGAGACGAAAAGTGTACCCGTTTTAAGGGGTCATTTAAGCCCTAATTCGAGTAAATGTGATCAAATATTGCCCTAAATCGTTCCTTTTGTCATTTTAGGTACTTTTGAGAAGAATTCTGGAAAACATGCATATTTGGACGTTTTTGGAGCATAAAAGTGAAGAAAACGACAAAGTCTCAAAAGAAGCTGGATTTCCTACCTGACGGCGTCAGAGTCACAAGGTGACGCCGTCAGCCAACGTTGACAAAGGAGTGAAATCAGATTACACTAGACGCCCTATGAAGAAAACAAGATGTTTACACCTGACGGCGTCAGGTGTTAGAGAAAGTAGGCCGTCAGGTGTTAACTTAAAGAGTGACGGCCCAGAGCAAATTAAAGAGTGACGGCGTCAGAAGTAAATCTAGGCCATCCGAGAACCCTAATGACGGCGAGCTGACGGCGTCAGAACCCATAACCTGACGCCGTCAGAATGTAAAATCTATATATATTTTTCTATTTTTCATTCATTAGTGTGGAACTTTTGGTACAAGTTTGGGAAAAACCCTAAAGACGATTTTAGCTGTAATTTCAAGGGTTTTTCACCCTTGAAACCTTCATGTTCAATTAAAGATAAGTCCTCACTTAAATTAATCAATATGTCTATGTGTTGGTTAATTATATCTTATGCTTGTCTTTCAATTAACATGCTAGGCTAGATTTTTCTTGTGTTTGCTTAGATCTAATGAAACCTAACTATTAATTATTGGTTGATTGGTGTGTTATTACTTTGTTGGGATGAATGTTTCATCAATGTTAGGCTTAAGAAAACTGGCAATACTCCTATATGGTAACATGCTTGAACGTCTTAAGAAACATGTAACAGGCATATACTAGGTTATTAAGGTAGTATTTAACGCATGAGCCACTGTTTACAATCCCAATGATTATGTGTACGCATAGTTGTAGGAGGAGATAAGAGCTCATAGATTTGGGGAGATATGTATGCCACCCCATGAATTGTTAAGGAATACACCCGTCATCCACGCAAGTAATACATACACCAATTAACCGGTAAAAGATAGTTATGGAGTAAGGAAGTCTAAGTAAACACATTTGTCTCCATATAAGTTTTCACAACCACAATAGTTTAGTTATTTTATTTTTATTGCAATTGTAGTTTTTGGGTTAGTTGACTAGCAACTAATTCCGCCCATTCCTCCAAAACCCGAGATTTTACTTGCTTTCCTTAAAATATAAAAATACAAAAAATAATCTTCCTTCACCTTTAGACCTATTAGAGTAGTTTTTCTAACCTAACGAACACTATTCCCTGTGAGAGAACAATCATTCCCCCGTACTTACCACTACACTATACTACATCGACCAGGTACACTGCCTGGTGGGATTGCAAGCTTCTCAAGTTTCCTTGAGAGGTAAAACCTGTTGCGTGGTCGCAATCTCACGCACATCACCTTACCAAGGCCGTTCCCAAACCGGATACTCCCGAGAGGGCTTACGAGATCTACCTGAGTAGATCAACGATTGGGTGAGTCGCTGGAGATCACCCCACGACTGTAGACTGTTTTGAAACCGCCACGATCACTAAGCGTAACCCACAAGGGATTACCGAAGTGACCTGCTTTCAGGGCTGTTTAATGTTGACCCTGGCAGGAATTTCCATTCAATCACTGGGAGTCACATTAGTAACTTCCCTCATTAATGTTCTTGGCAGATTGCTAAGATCTGCGTAGGACTCTTAATGTTATAGCTGGTGTCCTTAATGTTGAACCACCAGTGTAGAATTAACAAGTGTTCCTATAAGATCTGTAGATGTATCTCGTGGCTCTAGACTCAATAAGTGCATTATTTGGTCGTCGGAGACTAGAGCGGTGTCTCCTGTTTCAATATCAACATATCTCATAATGAGCGGTCGATAGATTATGCAGGGTTCCCCGTGAGAATGAAACAAGCTCTTTTGAGAGAACTTGAGTGGTTAGAAGGTTTAGTGCAGTGCGTCACTGG
Source organism: Artemisia annua (assembly GCA_014162995.1). Taxonomy (NCBI): domain Eukaryota; kingdom Viridiplantae; phylum Streptophyta; class Magnoliopsida; order Asterales; family Asteraceae; genus Artemisia; species Artemisia annua. The sequence continues at coordinate 108,420 of LBNU01019373.1, forward strand.
GTCCATGATGTCTTGTCTTCAATACCGATGTTACCTAAGTAACAATCAGTAGCATATGAAATGAACCCGGTTTCTGCCCTAAGGTTGAATAATGGGAGGGCTATTTCTTTTCACCCTTTCTCATTTCGTTTCTTTTTAATTCTTTAACCCCTTCTTTCTCCTTTCTCATTTATCTCCTTTTTTCATAATCATACCTAAGGACTTTCTAATACTATCTATTCGGTATTGTCCTTGGGTAGATCCCTCCGGTTCTGGCGGATCATAGGTCAGTTTTCCTAACGTTAGCCACCTTATAACTTCATGACTAACCTATGTTGTCGTTTGACCAACTCATTGAAAAACTCTCTCAAAGTGTTTATGATTAAGAAACACATTTTGCTAACACTTTGAGTGTTTTATAATTTTCAAATGCTCCCCCTTAACATGTGCTCATAGGTTTTTGATGGAAATTTGCACATGTCGGGGTGAGTTGCACTTTTGAATTGATCCACTCTTAATAGACAAATACCCTAGGGACACGTTTACCTTGTTTAGTTAAAGGGATCCATTATCAGCTTTTAGGTGATAATTGGCCCTAATAACTAACTTGAAGTTGTTAACATTCCTTAAAAAAGGAAGTTAGACCAGTCAAAGTATTCATCTAATAAGAGCTTCTCGAAACGGTACTTTCTACTTGGATAAATCCTTTCGAATTCAAACGTTTGTGTTTCATCAATTCATGAGTCAATTCTGAGTCACGCTCACATGAGATGCCAAATCTTTTTATTCACCACAAACCATTTTGCTCCCCCTCAATATGTGCATTGGTTCAATTTAAACAAATCAAAAATCTAAAAAAATTTAGCACATACGGGAGAGCGTACATTTTAGTCCAAAAGCATCACATTTTATATTAGATTTCATATTTAAATCACATTCTCTCCCCCGATCAAAAAATTTCAAATCATTTGAGACTTTGTGATCCCAATTGATTTAAAAACATGGGAGAAAAATGTGGTCAGATTTTAACATGTACTGATTTTTTTTGAGACACTTATTCACTGCTGCTGGTGCACAAAGTTTAAAAAGGTGCAGAAATTTTGAGCAAATACGCTCCCCCTCAATTAATGACCTGTTTTCTATTTAAAGAGCCGTAGTCATTAAGTTGAGCGGCAAGGTATTTGTGAAAATTTAAGTCCAATAGCCACCTTGTAAACCACAAAAACTCTCTTGAAGAATCATAGATGAGAGAGATTTTGGGATGAAAGAAGACTTCTCTTCTTTAACTAGAAATGATGCACTAAAACGTACATTATTTCGGAGAAACATGGATATAAAGTAATACATGCCCGAGTGAACTTCACCCTGTAAGAGGAACAACCATCTTTTTGGCGACGAGTTTTCCCCATTTAGAGGAGCGGGTTGCTATCTGAAGTAATAGCAAGCCATAAAGACATGTTTTACTTATTCATTTTAAACTTCTGCTCGAGCTTCATTTAAAGCTCCGTGCCATTGTTAAATGACATTTTGTTAGGAATACGTTTTTTGTATGAGAAAGATTCGGTCACCCCCAGATATGATTAAGCATTGTTAGCTCGTAGTAGTTATATTAGTTATTAAAACGTAGATTAGTAGTAGATTAGTTCGCAGAAGAAGGACGGATCTTTACCCACTGTATACCTGATCCGCAGCCCAAGTGGCACGCCCAAGTGGCAAAAACCCATGTACATATAAAGACCCTCTCCATCCTTGGAGAGGGTAAGCCTTCTCATAATCTATTTTCTTTTTTTTTTGGTTTTCTCTCCAAGGCTTCACCTCTTTCTCTCTCTAACTTTCTCTCTCTACATTTCTTTCTTTCTTTCTCACATGTAACGAGCCATACCACAATGATCAATACGTGTTTCGAGCTTTATTAGTATCCTACAATTGGTATCAAGAGCCATGGTTACATCCTATGGATTGTAGGACTTGTGGTGTATGGTTTGTTTTGGTTTCTATTAGTTTAGGGTGGTTTTACTCATTTTGGAGCTTGTTCGTGGTGATTCTTGTGTTTTTTCTTGTACTTTTAGGATTAGAGGGGTTAGATTCATCTAGTTTATCAGTTGGTTAGACTAAATCTAACGTCTGTGAAGTAAACGAGTGATTTTGGAACCTTTTTCTTGCCAGCGGTTTGCTCTACGTTAAGATGTTCTTCGCAGCGGTTAACTTGGGTTTCAGCGGTTAAGTACTAGCGGTTAGTACAAGTTGATCAGCGAACATTACGCTGTACTTTGTACTGTTTCAGCGGTTAACTTCCAGCGGTTTACTCTTCAGCGGTTACTTTACTAGCGGTTACTCTGTCAGCGGTTACTATTGTCAGCGGTTTAATAATCAGCGGTTACTATTCCAGCGGTTAAGTTTCAGCGGTTATTACATCAGCGTTTTTCTTTCAGCGGTTACTTGTCAGCGGTTACTGTTCCAGCGGTTTACTCATCTTAGCGGTTTTCCTGGTTGACTTTAGTAAAATCCCGGGAAATAATTGATTTCTCGGTTTAAGTCACGTGTGTTGTAAAATCCCGTCTAAGACTTTGTCATCATGACTACTGTAACATCTATTGATGATATCCAAGCTACTGGGTCTGACACTCGACCTCCTATGCTAGAAAGAACGGACTATGAGTTTTGGTCACAAAGAATTCGCTTGTATTGTCAAGGCAAAGAAAATGAGGAGAACATTCTGAGATCAATTGATGAGGGGCCGTTCCAAATGGGTACTACCAGAGATGTTATCTCCACTGGTGATGATGGGACAGTCACTTTTGGAATTGACAGACCTCGTACGTACAATGATCTGAATGAAGCGGAAAAGAAACGATATGATGCTGACATTCGTGCTTCAAACATTATGGTACAAGGGCTACCGAAGGACATCTACAAACTGATTAACTTCAACACTGAGGCCAAAGCCGTTTGGGACAATGTCAAAATGTTGCTATCTGGTTCAGAACTAACAAAGGAAGATCGTGAGTCTCAATTGTACGATGAATTAGAGCACTTTAAGATGAACCCTGGTGAAAGCATCAATGATTACTATGTCAAATTCCACAAGCTTGTGAATGACATGAGAATGATCAGAATGACAATGCCCAACATCCAACTCAACTCAAAGTTCGTCAATAACATGTCACCAGAATGGGATCGGTTTGTCACAGCTGTGAAGCTAAACAAAGGACTCAGAAACACCAACTTTGAGCAACTCTATGCTTATCTGCAATGGTGTATGCTTATTTATACACCTTTTATTTACCAAATTAAGACCAAAACGACCAAAAACTAACCATAAATGCCAAAGATATTGTGTTTTTGCGTTTGTGATTGTGCAGGTACGGATATTTCAGAAACAGACTCAAAATCACAAAAACCCGACAAAAACGAGCACGAGAATGGAAAGTGTCAAAAGCCGATGCCGGGAAAGTCAAAAAGTCAAAATCAACCTTAGAGAATCAAAGAATATCAGGAATGATCCTTGGAGCAAACTTTGAAGATTTGGCAAGTTTAGTCCTTCAATTTGTAGAAGTTGTCATCATTAGTCCCTTTGAAGATTTTTGGAAGAAAATGACAAAAGAAGTCCTCAAAGATTCAATGAAGTCAAGAATAGCCCTTGGATCACAAATTTGGAGAATTACAGAATTGGTCCCTTGGATTTTCAGCTTTACATTAATGGTCCTTGAAGTTTTATCTAAGCTAAATCCTAAAACCATTTAAACTACAACCGGCCCTTATAATTCCTTAACCCAAAACCCCACCAGCCCACGTTTTCTTAACCCAAGTCAACCCACCCTTTAATACCGGTCAAACAAAAGTAAAAAATATATTACGCGCCACTTTTTACCCCCCAACCCATTTACCCAGTTTTTCCCCAAATCATATAAACCCTAAATTACCCCAACCCCCAATTGGCCAAATTCACAGCAATTAAGGGCATTATGGTACAATTACAAGGCTTCTAGAACCCCCTGACATGTGCAGAAGGCTGACACGCTGGCAATCCGTGGGAGTTAGTGCTCATGATTGGCTGATGATTTGATCCAAGGGACTAGACTGATGGGATTGTTCTCCAAGGTAATCAGACGGCTGAGAAGACTCAAAACAAACTCACATATCACCTGGATCAGTGACATGGCAGCCTAGAAGGATCCAAGGCTTCATTCCCATTCGTGTATAAATACCCCCTCCCCTCACTAGTTTAGTGTGCTTAATTTTGTATTGTTACTCTGTTCAAATTACTTTGTAATGTTTTTATCAATGAATGAAAGTTTAACTTTGTTTTAAGAAATTCTCTTTTATTATAATCTGTTTTGTTTTTTATTTCCTTATAGTAGTTTGAGCTTATTGTTTAAATATTCCATTATTCCATCTCTTGTTATCCAATCTTATTCAACTACTACTTTTAGTTTATACAAAACAAAAAAAATATAAAAAAAAATAGAAAATACTTTGAAAAAAAAAATATAAAGTAGTTATTAAACTCAGCTTCAACAAGCTATTTCTCTATTTCATAAGCCTCATTCCAGCTTAACATAGCTTCTGTGAGATTTCTCTTTGGTACTTAAAGCATTTTCTCAAAAATTCACAACTGGTCAACAAAAGTCAACTGTGGTATCAATTCTAGTTCAGAGGTGATTTAGAGGTGGTTTGTGGTGTCCATTGTTGTTCAGAAGTTGGTTTAGCCTATCAAAAGATAGGCTACATTGGAGTATAACCTCACCTAGTGAGGCCTTTGGTTTAAGTGAGTTCACATTTACATTTTCCTTAAGCATTTTCCTTTTATATCTGATTAGTTTAGTTCATTGGTTGTTATTTGTTGTTATTTGCTGTTACTGAGTATATTTGATACTATTTGATGCTTGTTTGAGTTAGTTGGACTTGCATTTTGAGATTATTAACTGTGGTGATTTCTTGATACTGTGATTTTGAGTGTAACTGTGTTATTGCTGCAAACTATTGTTGTTTGATGATCAATTAGTGGTTAGTGATTGTTTTTGGTTAAGTTGGTTGTGATTTGTGGCCTTGATCTTAGATTAGTAGTGATAATCAGTTTGGTTAGGACTGTTTGGCATTAGGTAGTTTGCCATACTTGATTTGGTTTCAGTAGGTTTTGCTTGTTCAACCTGCTCACTTAGGATAATATTAGAACACTAGTAGCATAAAATACAGTGGCAACTTAGATAGAAGTCAAATTCCATTTGTTTCTCACAAGTTTTGAATAATCAGATAGGTTCATAGCTGCATACACTTACATTTAGTTACATCTTAGTTTAATATAGCATAAGTCACTCATTAGCTAGCTTATTACATCATAAAAATTCACTTAGGATTCATAGAATTTCATTTTAGTCAACTGTCACAGAAAACATAAAAAGTCAAAAGTATTTCTCTTCACTTAGGTTTTGACATATTTTCCATTTGATCCATAGGGTTTATTAGTTGGTTAAAGTTAGTTTGGATCACTGAATTGAGTTGTTTGGTGGTTAGTTTACAAGAGTCAACAAGAACATTTCACTTTAAAGCTTATTTAGACACTTGAAATTAAACCTAAACTTGCTTATCTACTGTGATTGTTACCCTGCTCATCAGATTTGAACCAAGTTCATGAACATTTAACTTGCAATCTAGGAAAGCAACAAGTCTGTTTATTGGGGGCAAAATACTCATAAGCTAGCATAATTTAGGTTTCAGCTTTTGGTTTCATAAATTGAGCTTATAGGATTGCTTATTTGACCTCATTGTTTGTCTGATTTGGACTCAGTACATACTGATTCAGAGGTTAATGAGTCAGTTGATTGATTTTGTTTTAATTTGCTTGTGTTCTTGATTCAGTGATTGATTTGAGTGATATTAAGAGTGTTTGACCTGTTTTCACTGTCCTGTGCTTATTTGTTCACTAGTTTGCTCATTTGGCTTATATAAGTGCTTAATTTGGACTGTTTGAGTTTGCATTGCATTATACAAGTTAATTTTTGGTCAAATTCTAGTGTTTCTGAGCTTTATTGAGTCTTAAGGTCTTTCTGGAAAAGTTTGACCAAGTTTGGTCAAACTGCTTATTAATAAGCACTTTTCCTAACTGCTTTTTGGCTTGAATAAGCACTTAACAACTTATTTTCAAAATTTTCTTTTTCCAGTAGCTTTAGAATATTAATTTAGATTTTCCATAAAAATTTCAGAATTATTTGATTAATTTGGCTATTTCTTTTCTATTTTTCTTTATTTTTAAGTCCTTTTTAATTCAAATTAAATCACAAAAATACAAAAATAATTTTCATTTTTATTTTTAAAATTTGTTTTTAGTTCAGTAAGATTTTTAAAAATTATATTTGTAGATTAAATCTTTTATTTTCTAATTAGTTGAATTTTCTTTTATAAAACAAAAATACAAAAATAGTTTTTAATTCTTAAATAAAAATAAAAAGACAAAAATAATAATTTTCTTTTTCTAAAAATTTTCTTTTATCATTTTTAGTTTTTAAAAATTTAAATTGCATTCCTAGCATTAGATTTGCATTAGTTTTACATTTTTAGTTGTTACAGTACGTTTATTTTACGTTTATTAATTCGTATTTACGTTTTTATCTTACGTGTGCTTTGATTTCGTGATTTACTTTTCTAATTGCTTGATTGTGATTTATTTGCTTATCATTAGTATAATTCTCTTCATAATCATTTTTACCATTTTTCACTACACGTTTTACGATTCAGAAATCGATATTCCATTTAGCCTTCACAGGGACACGACCCGGGTAATTTCTTATTTAGAAATTATTTGAAAAAATACTATACTAAAACGAAGACACCATGCAACAACATGAGAAACATGCCATGTATGATCGTCAGCTAAGAGAGAAGCTTCATCCCTCAAATGATCCTCTTGCTCTAGTCTCCAGTGCTCAAGGACTCGACCGATTCTCAGCTGACTTAATCAATCCTCCAATCACTACTCATGCAATACAGAATCAGTCTTCTCTTGGTCAAGCCTCAATGCAAACAGCAAGTGTTAAAACTAATCCACAAGAATCGGGAAATTCCTACATGGACAAGAGAATTGATAATCTCTCCAATCAAGTCTCTCTGCTGGTTCAACACTTCAGAAGCACTATTCCTCAAACCAACAATCAACTCAGAACCTCATCTAATCCACGTAATCTTGCTGTTGTGGAAGATGGGCGTGTTGTGGTTCAGGGAAGACAGAATGTCCGAGGAAATGTTCAGAACAGAATGGGTAATGGCAATCAAGGACAAGGAAGAATCAAGTGCTACAACTGTGGTGGGCTAGGTCATTTTGCAAGAAA
>LBNU01019373.1:132414-155191 GCA_014162995.1 Artemisia annua
CTTCTTCCTTTAAGTTTCTTTCGGTTATGTATGTACACATTTGCCAATCCATTTTCTGCTCACGTTCGGTTAACTCAAATCTTGCAGGTTGTTGATAAATATTCACCTGATCTTTAAGAATATTAATTCTATTAGTCAAGGTATCATCAGGCACAACAGCAGTGTATTCATCCAATTCACACACATTATTATCAACAGAGGATTCATCACTTGGTACAACAGACTCGACGTTATGTCTTACATATTGTTCATATGGGATAACATTGCTATTTCCCATATCAACAGTATTTGATTCCACAACGTTTGTTTGTTTCACTTTGTCATGAATCCTTTGTTCATGCATCACATTATCATCATCACCAAAGGAAGATGCTTGACAAGGTACATCAGATTCTTTGTTGTGATCCACATGTTGTTGTATTGGGGTAACATTACTGCTTACCAATTCAGCATCATCTGGCGTGACAACATTAGTTTGATGTATTTCATTGAGAATCTTTGGTTTATCACACATTTCGTATGTTTCATACAACTTTAGTACCTCAGATATAATGGATGAGTTGGTGGAACCAGATTGTTGCGGTGATGTGACTGCAGACGATAGATTGACCATGAAGATGGTTTGTGCAGTGGGTTCATCATCAACGTCAGAATCGAAAGCATCACAATCTTCGGCCTGGAAGATGTTTGGATCATTGAGAGCTAAGTCCTGAACTGGTTGGTCATCCACATCAGCATCAAATGTGTTCCCTTCATCTCCTGCAAGAAACAGCAGCTGCTCCTCATCCAATGGTACTCCATTCTCTTGTGCTTGCATTAGTAACATCTTATCCTTGAAGTAGTCAGAGTTCTGAGGACGTTTTGGTTGAGTGCAGTTCCTTGTAATGTGACCTAACCCACCACAGTTATAACATTTGGGTTGCCTTCCCTGTCCCTGATTAGCATTCCCCATTCTATTCTGAGCATAACCCCGGACTCCATTCCTTTGGTTTACATTTTGCCTTCCTTGAACGACAACGCGTCCATCTTCCACCACAGCCATGTTACGAGGATTAGATGAGGTTCTAAGTTGGTTGTTGGTTTGAGGTAGTGTTGCTTTGAATTATTGAACAAGCAATGACACTTGGTTGGTGAGATTGTCAATCATCATATCAGTGTGAGAATGCCCTGAATCAGGTTGAGTTGATTTGATGCTTATTGCTGATTGAGCAGATGACTGACCAATAGGTGAATGATTCTGAGTTACTTGTGTAGATGGGTGACTGATCTGATCAAGGGGGTTATGGTTGAGTGCATGCACACTTGAGATGAGTGCAAGAGGGTCATTTGTTGTAGGATTGAGCTTCTCTCTCAACTGACGGTCATACATTGCATGCTTCTCATGTTGTTGCAAGTAAGCATAGAGCTGTTCATAGTTGGTGTTTCTGAGTCCTTTGTTGAGCTTCACAGCTGTGACGAATCGATCCCATTCTGGTGACATGTTGTTAACAAACTTTGAGTTGAGTTGGATATTAGGCATTGTCATTCTAATCATTTTCATGTCATTAACAAGCTTATGGAATCGGACATAGTAGTCTGTAATGTTTTCACCGGGGTTCATCTTGAAGTGCTCAAACTCATCATACAACTGAGACTCACGATCTTCTTTGGTAAGTTCCGAACCAGCTAGCAGCATTTTGACATTATCCCAAACAGCTTTGGCTTCTGTGTTGAAGTTAATGAGCTTGTACACATCCTTGGGTAACCCTTGTATCACCATGTTGGAGGCTCGAATATCTGCATCATAGCACTTCTTTTCAGCTTCATTAAGATCATGGTAAGTGCGTGGCCTGTCAATTCCATGAGTGATGGCACCATCTTCTCCTGTGGAAATAACATCCTGTGTGGTACCCGTTTGAAATGGTCCTTCATCGATGGATCTCAAAATGTTTTCACCATTTTCTTTTCCCCGACAGTAGAGTCGAATTCTTTGAGCCCATGATTCATAATCCGTCCTATCTAGCATAGGAGGTCGGGTATCGGACCCTGCAGCTTGAATGTCATCAGTTGAAGCCGTAGTAGTCATGATGTAGTCTTTAACGGGATTTTACAACTCTTGAGACTTAAACCGAGAAATCGATTCTTTCCCGGGATTTTACTAAAGTCAACAGAGAAAACCGAAAGACGTAGTATGCGAAATGGACTTAGAATGAGAACTTAGATAAGTCACAATTTGTGCAAAGTGTCAAGTCGCGACAAGTCAAGTAACAATATATATCCGATTGTGATAAGTCAAGCCGAAAGAGTTAACTCACAACGTCAAATCACACTCAGATTAATCGAAACGACTTAAGTTACAACGATTCGCAAAGCACAAGTAATTTACAAATCAAGAGAATCTCAAGCTGAGTTAATCACTAACCACCACTACAAATCAAGATTTAATCGCTGAAGAAGAAAGATAATCATTGTCCAGAGATAATCGCTAAACAAAACTAATCGCTGAAAAAGTAATCGCTACAACCAACAAATCGCTAAAAGCTAATCGCTGATGAAGTAATCGCTAAATACAACCAATCGCTAAAAAGCTAATCGCTGGATTTAGGTAAACGCTAATCAGGACCTAATCGCTGGAGAGAGATAATCGCTGAAATGAGATAAACGCTAAACTCAGTAAGTCGCTAAAAAGCTAATCTCTAGAGTTTAGGTAATCACTATCCACTAGAAGACAATGCATACTAATCGCTACACAGAAAAGTCCAAACCAGTCGCTATCTAGCGATTTGTCCAGTTGTCCAAAAATAGCAAACCACACTAATCACTGTACTTAATCGCTACCCAGACTGACTTAATCGCTACCAAGAAACTCCCAAAGAAGACTTAATCGCTAGGAAGAAAACGACCAAGAATCCTTCACACCACCAAACTAACGAAAGATATGACCTTTCCAACTGAAGAACTATGTAACTATAACACCACTAATCACGAAAGTACATCCAAAACACTTCAAATAACACGAGCAAGATCAAACCAAGATGTTTACCTAAGAAACTATTCTAACCAACTAAAACCAGAAAAACCAACCACAAATCCATGACTCCAAGGCCCTAAGATGAAACCTAGGCTCTTGATACCAATTGTAAGATAACCATTAAGTTCCAAACATGATTCTAAGGTTGTTTTGTGTCGTTGGATTAGAGAGAGAAAGAAAGAATGTGGGAGCCTTTTCTAGATAGACAAAGTGGAAGAAATGTGTATCTATTAGCTTGAAAGGTCCAACCCTCACCCTTGCAAGGTGAGGGGTATTTATAGTTACAAGATATAAAACGCCTCTACTAGGCTGTGGATCGGGTGTACAGTGGGTAAAGACCCGTCCGTCCTCCACGGTGTTACTTAGACTATACTAATTACTAACTAATAAAATAAATACTACGAGCTACCTAATGCTAAACAATACTCGGGGTGATAGAGTCTTCTATATATAAAAAAACGTATTCCTAACAATTTGAGTCCAACATAATGAGTATTATTGATATAATTGAAGTGACTTGTCTAACTTGGTAAATTTCTAGGATTACACCCAAATAGCCTTTAAATGTTATGTGATATTAACTAACTTCATTGGTTAGTTAACCCCCGTATAAACCCTTTTGTTTACTCTCATTTTTAGAGTAAGATACCCCTAGAAAAACCCTCAGAACCATTCCTTTCGTTTCTTACACCTATGTTTTATGTTTCGTTACACCTTTACACTTTAGCCTACCCTGTAGATTAAAGTCTGTGGTTAGTTGCTTAGGCAAAGTGTGTTTCCTTGCGTAATCTGTGTTCGTGTGCGTAATTCATTATCTTTGGTTAGGTCGGGAAATTGCACAATGCAATTGGAGTGAAAGTACATATTGTATAATTTTATTTTTGTGTGTTTACTACTATCACTATTACTTTTATATCTTAAGTTTTGAAAAGTAGAGAAATATTATCCGGAAAAATTGTGATAGTAAAGTTGTGAAATTTTACACATCTATGTTAGTTTTTTTTTTTAAATAATAATAAAAAAATAAAAATAAAAATTGAAAAAATTAGAAAAGAAAAAGAAAGAAGAAAGTTGGAAGTTTAATTATTTAACCAACTATTGTAAAGTTTTGTATTAAGTGGAAGATATCTCAACTATTTGTTGTTATAATATATTTATGGATTGAAAGGGAGTTGGCCATTATGGGAACGCCAACTAACGTTTGTTCTTTGTTTAAAATTTTATTGAGTATAATTCGTGTCTACCTAAAGCGTGAGTTACATGAGTCAAAAGCGTGAGTTATTCAATGATACGAGTCTTATTTTATTTTTATTGAGTATAATTCGTGTCTACCTAAAGCGTGAGTTACATGAGTCAAAAGCGTGAGTTATTCAATGATATGAGTCTTATTCATGAGATGGTTGGGAAGTGATTAACCACGCATTAGGACTTAATCTATTTGTTTTGTATTTTTTATTTTACACCAATTTTTATTCCAAATATTATCCATACCCAACCGTATTGTTCTATTCGTTGTTAGCTTTCGAGCATCCGAATAAAATGATGGCTAAGTAAGAATGTAGAATGTATGAGTAAGGTAGTGACCATCCGAGTATTAGATTAATTGACTAACACGTTGGTGACCATCCGTTTTGCAAATAACTCACTAGCGATCCAAGAAACACATTAGTGACCATCCGTTAGTTGAAGCGTCGAGTACTCGCGCTAGCGATCTACTAAGTTTATGCAGGAAACATTTGAGCAAAGCTAGGTTTAACCCTTAAGCCTCAAAACCCTTTTTACCACTTTAGACTTGTTACTCCTTAGCTTTACTGGAGGAGATGTGTATGTTTGCAAAGCCTATGATAGAATATTCGTCATGACCGAGCAACTAAACGATTTAGATTTGTTTTGATATTGAAAAATTTATTTTGTTTCTACTTCGTTAAGTGTTTGGTTGTGTGATTATGATAAAACGAATAAGTGTTTAATGATAAAAAAAATCCTAATATCTTTTAAGATACTATTTCATAAATTTAATCTAAGGTTTACTTGAGGACAAGTAAAGTTCAAGTGGGGGGATATTTGATGACATCAAATAAGTACATTATATTGACATCATTTATCCTATTTAATTGACTTGTTTTACTTTATTATGTATGAGAATTGGTGCTTGATTATTTACTTTAGTGATTCTCACGAAATAACAAGCAAAATTGGTGAAACTTGGCGATTTTGGACTAATTATGGAGCATATTAATCAAGATGGAAAAGTCTACTGAAATCAAGGAGATACGTCGCATCATTCTAGACAGATGCGCCATACAATCATTCTTAGATGAATTCGAAGACCATTCTCTGACTTTGAAGAATGCGCCGCATGTGATTCTAGCATGCGCCGCATATGAAACTTTGGTCAACGAAGAAGATCCAGCTTGTTTTACTCCAAAAACGCCGCATCACAATATTGACATATGGCGTATTACTATCAAGACTTCACTAAATACAATCCAAGATACTGAAAGACATGCGCCGCATAAAGATTCAAGTTACCGCCGCATCTGAAGACGATGTACGAACATTCCAGAATATAATAATCATGGACCCCACGCGAAGTTACCTCAATGCGCCACATCTACTTAGTTGATGCGCCAAATCGAACCATCAGACAGAAACTATAAATAGACCATCATTACCTACGAATTTTGTGTGTAACATAACCCTAAGGAGACGAAGAAGCAACACAAGACACCCTAAACATAGATCTTAGAGCAGTAATAAAGTCCTGCATGTGTATAATGCATTATCTTAGAGCAGTAATAAAGTCCTGCATGTGTATAATTCATTAAGTAGTTTTGTTTTAATGTAATAGTAAGCTTTAATCCATCAGGATTGATGGGCTTGTGGCCACCATACTGCTCCTCTTAAAATTGCTTTCCCATCGATTAAAGTTTATATGATGTTTTTTGGTTCTTTTTATATGTGCTTTGATAAACTCTGTGTCTAGCTGAGTTTTGCTTGGGCTTCCATACCCCCTCCTCGCCTACTTAACTAGTGTCTAGATAAGTGGGATAGGCATAAGTGATCATTAAGGGTTTACTCGCCTATATTTAAGATCCAACAAGACAGATAAGATTACGATACTCATCATATAAAACTAGTAATAAAACAAGTGATAAGCTACTTAACCATAGGACATGCCTTCTATCTGTATCTATTATCTATCCGTGTACGTGTTTGCTATTTTCTGATTCGTTCTCATTAGTTTCACTTTTATTGTTTAATCTACAAAACTATGCTAGTCTCTCAAACTAAACCCCCTTTGCGTTAGATTAGGTTGTAAAACTAACTTAGAATATTAAAATATTGATTAGGTTTACTAGATATTACGTTCCACTCTTAGTGATCGACACTCTGCTTACCACTATCTACATACTAATCGGGTACACTGCTCGTTAGTGTGTGTGTTATAGGATAAGTCGGCAAAATATAAATTTAAAACTTGAATAGGCTAAATCACCTCTATACTACATGTGACACAACACGCATCAACACTCCGAACTGCTTAGCCATACCGAGGGTTGCCTCGGTTTGGTTGTTAGGTAGCTTCCCTGATTTTACCACGCTTGCGGTCGCTATTAGCCGGAGCTAGTATGTTCGGTACTTATCTTTTTAACCATGGGAGCGTTGCGTCTCCTTGTTCCATGGCATCCGGACGTATGTACCTGTTTGTCGAGGTGGCTAGCCTTATGGTATGTGCTCGTTTTTCTGCGGGTATTGTTGCACGTTTTCTTATAACCGTGCCTTGGTAAATCTGTTAGCGGAGGTCATCTCCATTGCCTTAGGCTCTTGGCCGCTTCTTCCGCTCTGCAGTAAGCTCTGGTTATCCTTACCACTTCTTCTATGGACTTTGGTATTTCCCTGTGCAGGTGCTCTATTAATCCCAGGTCTGACACTTTCTTTATGAATTTGGCAATTTCTGGCATTTTCTTTGCCCTTCTGCTTTCTGCCAAGAATCTTCTTGTGAAATCCTCTATTGGCTCGTTTCTCCTTTTTCTGGCGCAACAGATTCTTTTGTCTCGATCCTTGTGCTTTTTCATGCTAAGGAAGGTTTCTAAGAACGCGTCCCTTAATTCGCCAAAATCGTCTAGGGACCCTTGGGGAACGCTTTCGAACCATACCTTGGCGGCTCCCGTAAGTGTGCGCTTAAACATGCGACACTGAGTGGCTGCGTCCCATTTGTATACCCGTGCTACAGTCTGGAATACCCGGATATGGTCCACTGGGTCTTCGTTTCCGTCATAGGGTTGGACGTTATCTGGCATGCGAGTCTTTTCGGGCAGTTTTGCATTGCGGATATTCTCCGTAAACGGGTTAATTTCCTTAGGTATGTATGGCTATATTTGATCATCCTCCATCTTGTTGCTTGCCTCGTTGGGGCATGCATGGAAGAGTGGGGATTTCTCTTTTTGAGGCTCCTTGTGGTAATCCTCGGACCCTGCTACGTTGCCTTGGCGTTGTTTCTTGCAACGTTTTTGTGAGGGGATGGTCGCGGAGCCTTCCCTCTTTGGGATGCTTTTCCTTTGCAGCTTCAGTAGTTTGCCTTCCGGATTTTTGAGTTTTGTCTCTTCTTGGAGGTGCTCGACCTCCCTCTTTCTGCCGGTGTTTTTTCTCCCTTTGGCTATTTCGCACTTAGCCTTTTGCGGAATGCTATTGGGGTCCGGTCGGGCCTGTATTCCCATGGATGTTTCCCGCGACGTCTTCATCGGATGAGCTTTCTCACTCCAAACTATCAGTGGCCGGTGGTTGTGACTGCTTCTGGGCTCCCGGGGGGCCGCGTTAAGCATCAGCTTGTTTTGATCTTTCCTCATCTTTCTCTGCAAGGCGGAAATGACACGGAAATGATGCCGCTAGGTTATTTGCTAGTGGTGAGTATTTTCCAAGAACGCAGTTATGCACNTAGGGTTGGACGTTATCTGGCATGCGAGTCTTTTCGGGCAGTTTTGCATTGCGGATATTCTCCGTAAACGGGTTAATTTCCTTAGGTATGTATGGCTATATTTGATCATCCTCCATCTTGTTGCTTGCCTCGTTGGGGCATGCATGGAAGAGTGGGGATTTCTCTTTTTGAGGCTCCTTGTGGTAATCCTCGGACCCTGCTACGTTGCCTTGGCGTTGTTTCTTGCAACGTTTTTGTGAGGGGATGGTCGCGGAGCCTTCCCTCTTTGGGATGCTTTTCCTTTGCAGCTTCAGTAGTTTGCCTTCCGGATTTTTGAGTTTTGTCTCTTCTTGGAGGTGCTCGACCTCCCTCTTTCTGCCGGTGTTTTTTCTCCCTTTGGCTATTTCGCACTTAGCCTTTTGCGGAATGCTATTGGGGTCCGGTCGGGCCTGTATTCCCATGGATGTTTCCCGCGACGTCTTCATCGGATGAGCTTTCTCACTCCAAACTATCAGTGGCCGGTGGTTGTGACTGCTTCTGGGCTCCCGGGGGGCCGCGTTAAGCATCAGCTTGTTTTGATCTTTCCTCATCTTTCTCTGCAAGGCGGAAATGACACGGAAATGATGCCGCTAGGTTATTTGCTAGTGGTGAGTATTTTCCAAGAACGCAATTATGCACGTGTCCCACAGATGGCGCCAACTTGTTAGTGCAAAAGTGTGGCTGGGTTAAGATTAGGCTTAGTCCGTGCTGGGCCGACCTTGGTGGATCGTCCGCTATGAGGCTTATGCACTAATCCAAGTAAAAGATTGAATCCCCTGCACAAGTAAGAGTAAACCGTTAGCCTTATCGTGGGGACGGACCCCACCATTAAGCTCCGGTGTGAGAGTAAGTACTCATGTTGTCAGAGAAATATATGTGAGTTGGAATGAGTGAGAAAGTCATACCTCGAAGGTGTGTGTCGAGGTTTCCTTTTATAGGTGGTGGAAATGCTAGAGTTTCCTAGCATTTCGCATATTGATGTATTGGCCGAGATTGGGCCCTTGTCGGGCAAGGGTCCGCAGCTTAATCGAATGTTTATGGACGTGGATCACTTTCCGGACCGGGGCCGGTCCGCGAGCGTGCTTCGGGAGCGCCGCTCAAATTGTCCTTATACGTCCTTGTGTACCCGGATTGTGCCTTGCTCGTGGCTTGGGCTTAGGCTATGTCTGGGTCTGTTGGTTTGTGGGCCGGAGCCCAGTTTGCTTATAGGGCCGGAGCCCGGTTATGCGTGGTGTGGTCCAGGCCCGGTTTGTATGAAACAGTCTAGGGCCATGTGTATAATATAGCCCAGGCCTAGTAGGCCTGCTTAGGGGTGTCCATGGTACTGGAACTGTCCCGAAAGAACCGAGAACCGAAAATATGGAAAAAGTGGAACCAAGAACCGTCCAAGTTCTTCGGTACGGTTCCGGTACGGTACTCGGTTCCGGTACGGGAATTTAGGTAATTCCCACAAGAACCTAAGTGTTTAAATAATTTATTTTTTTCGTCATCGTCATTAATAAAGACATGCGAATAATGCTATAACAAAACAAATACACACAAAAATGTCTCTAACAATGCAAACCATTCCAAATTTTCATTAGTTCAAACTTTTCAAAATAACATAAACATAAATACAAAATGTAAAAAATTCAAAATATAAGTTTATGGTTATTCAAAAGTATTAAGAACACGCATTTGTGTTTCAAACCTCTAAAAACGCTTAATGTTGCATCAATTGTTTCCCTTTATAACTTCGTGCCGCTTCTTCCATCTCTTTAAAAACTTTGTCATCATTCAAAAGATCTTCAATTTCATCCGCATTTATTTCCATTCTGTCCCTTTTTATCCAATCTTGGATTAAAAGTTAGGCTTTTAATTTTATTATGTGTTTTTAAGTTTTAAAATTTTTATGTTACAGCTTAATAATAAGCATGTGTTTTTTTTATATATATATTTTCTTAAAAGGCTATACACATTACACAATGTCCTAAATAAACCCTATAAAATTTCATATAATCAAAGCAGTCGGTTCTTTCGGGAAAGTACCGGAACCGGACGGTTCCGACCCGAACCGTCCTGAGAACCTAAAATTTGGAATTTTAGGAACCAAGACCCATACCATGGTTCTAATATACGGTTCGGTTCCGGTATGGTTCCTCGGTTTTTTTAGTTCCTCGGTTCTTTTGGACACCCCTAGGCCTGCTATTCGTACTACACGTCATCAATAATTAAGTAAATGTATGTATATAAAAGGGTATAAGCGTAATTTAATTGAATCTCCATAAGGGCTCACGAGCCGAGTATTTTCGAGCTCGAACTCGACTCATATTAACGAGTTGGTTTCGAGTAATTTACGAGTCGATCCCCAATAGTTTGCGAGTTGTTTCGTCTCGTTTTTACTCTTGTTGACCTGCAAACCAATTGACACAATTGAAAAGAGCATCTTCAATTTTATAAGCGACTATTCGGATTGAGTATCAATGGAAACCACCGAGGTGTGACTCGTGTAAAATTATTGGGCATTCTCTTAATCAATGCCCTAAAAACATAGTGGAACCGACTTCTGTGGTAGATAAATCAAATGATGGTCTTCAAGAGGTTACGAATAAGCATCCTAGTGAGTTGAATAAGGTCGTCAAACCTGCTACTAACGATGGTTTTCAAATTGTGGTTTGTAAGCATCGAAATGGAAAAGGAAGTGCCCGTAATGGCAAGAGTCGTAATGTTAATCATGTGGGATGGTGTAAATTTCAGTTTCGACCTGTTGGGGATTCAAATGCCAAAACGTCTAAAGGTGATAATGCAAACACTACTAAGGGTGGTAAAACGCCTAAAGCTAGTACGTCTAATCTATTGAAGGTTGCTCTATCTAATAATTCTTACGAGTTGCTTTCTAAGGAATTTGATACAGCTTTTGAAGAAACGTCAAAGAATGATGTGGAGAAGGAAGGTACGAGAATGTCCAAAGTGGTTGATGATGCTAGTGATGAAGATGATGAAGTCGAACATGTTCATTCAAAAGTACTTAGCTAGTTTAGTCCTCGTGTTTTATAGCATGTCATAAACACGTAGTTGGTAGTCATTTATCAAGCTTTGCTTGAAGTTAATGTGGCATTTCAGCTACATTATATTTGTGCTATAAATGTTGTGATTTAATATATTTTACCGGGGCAATTCTTTAACAAAAAAAAAAAGAGCATCTTCATAAAATTGCCTTTGTTTGAGGAAAATATGCTTTTGTTCAAGGACCAAAAAGTACAATCTATTATAACGGTGCCTAAAGATGTTTATCCATCTAGCTTCCCTCCATTTATCGGTTTACGTTACCTCCATTTTTCACATTTGTAAAAGCAAATATATCCTGGTGAAGGCCAACATCAGCACTATTGATATAACCTAATTTCATCAATTAACTACCATAAAGCTTCACATTTCAGTAAGTTTTTGTGCATTTAATTTATAGCAAATTAACAAACATAATATGTAATTTAGTATGTGAATTCAATTGTATTAGATGTGAATCTATGGAGATTTAGACCTGGATGAAATCGTATTTTAGTTATAGAAGACTTGTGCTTTTTACCACTGTCGTTTTAATTGATTGTTAAACATTTCTTAAAAGCTTTTCCGAATATGAAAGCAACTTTTTCATTTTAGTATTACTAAACACCAAGTCTTTGGCATAAAAACACCCACCGCAGTCTGCAGAAAGCCATTAAAGTTGACGGGTAAAACCATCTCATGCTGATGACCAAGCTCTGGAATGTGAGTATGAACCGGTGCAGGTGGAAGTTCTGGAATGTCACTGGCAGCTGCAGAGCCATGAAAGATATTTTCTGCAGTATGGAAAAAAAAGGAGTTTTGAGTGAAGTTTTACTGGTATGTAGAAGTTAGTCAGCCATGAAAGATGGGGCTACTTCATTTCTTCAGGAGCGATAAGGAGATGGAATGGAATGTTAGATGAGAGGTATATTAGAGCTAATAGATGGTATTTCATCCTAATGGAAGCGGAGATGATTACAAGAATGTAACAACTAGAATTTGCTGTAAGTGCATAGTTTTTAGCACTTAATGTTTGTAGATGTGCGCTCTATTTGTAAAGGCTCGCCTATTCTTGCCGTTTAACTATGTAAAAACTTTATGGTCACGTTTTGTTCAAAATAAATTAAGGGATGTTTGGAATTGCATCTTTTTCCCTTATGCTTCTGTTTAAAAGGATAAACAGAAGGACTTGGATAACACAAACCTGCTTCTGCTTAAAAATATGCAAATAAGCCCAAAAGCATGGAAAAAATAATAATAATCCTAAACACCCTCAAAAAAACCCTGTATCAAATATTACAGTGCGCCAAAATGTATTAGGATAGAATGATAATTATAGTGTAAAGAAACCTCAGGGGGTTAAGTCTCATGATTGTTAAATTTGGGACCTCTAATATATTCAGGCTATTCAAGCAAATATTACATTTAAATGTTTAGATAACAAGAATTATTCTGCTAGTTGAAAAGTAAACCAATAAAGCTCCAAGTCAACTATGTTGACCCTTCAACAACTCTGGTCCATATATCATTTTCCAAATGGATTTTTCTGATAAGTTTCTTAAGTTTCTGCTGTAATTTGTATTGCAAGGTTTTTCATCCTAACAGCTATCGTATACTCGTTAGTTTCAAATTCTGTATTTCCATCACTATGTTGTTGTATAGCAAACATGTGTTCTGAATTGTTGTAGATACATATAGACTAGATTATTGGCTGTAAATTTTTGTAATATAAAACTGTGGAATGGCGGCTGATTTGATTATTTCTATTGGTGTAAAAATAGGAGAAGTGTTATTTGAACCTTTTGGGAGATCATTTAGTTACCTTTATAACTATCGCGATAATATTACTTCTTATCAAACTTGTGTTCCAGCATTGGAGAATAGTAGAATTGAGATCCAAGGTCTAGTTGATGCAGCAAAGAGAAATGGAGAACATATTCTACCTCAAGTTGCGGAATGGCTATCAACTGCAGATGGGTTTGTTGAAGAATCAAGAAAGGTACTTGATGGTCATCAAGTTAGGCTGTCATGTACTGGTCTTGTTTCATGCTACAGTGTTAGTAAGAAAGTGAAAAAGATGGAGTTGGCTGTTAATAAGCTTCTACAAGATGGTAAGTTTGACCGTGTTTCTCGACAAGTTCCTCCACCGCTGTGGTCTGCCTCAACAGGGGATATGGAAACCTTTGACTCGAGGAACTCAACGTTTACAGAGATCATGGAAGCACTCAAAGATGATAATGTCAATATAATTGGGGTGTATGGTATGGGCGGTGTTGGTAAGACCACTCTTGTGAAAGAAGTTGCAAAGCAAGCGGGTGAACAAATGCTCTTTGATGAAATGGTGATTTCAGTCATCTCTCAAACCACGAATGTCAGAAATATCCAAGGTGAGATTGCTGACAAGTTGGGACTGAAACTTGAGCAGGAAAGCGAATCCGGAAGAGCAACTCGATTATGTGAAAGGTTAAAGCAATCAACAAGGGTACTTTTAATACTAGATGATGTTTGGAGACTACTAGATCTGGAGTCTATCGGGATACCACACACTGATGTCCACAAGGGCTGCAAATTGCTGTTGACATCACGTAGCAAAGATGTGTGTAATGTGATGAATGCTCAAGTATGTGTCCATGTAAATGTCTTATCTAAATTGGATGCTTGGAACTTATTTAGCAAGATGGCAGGCATTACCCATGCTAGTTCTGATACACATCTAGCAACTAAGGTAGCTGAACGATGTGCAGGTCTACCGATTGCAATTGTAACGGTTGCACGAGCTCTTAGAGGCAAGAGTAGACATGCTTGGAGTGATGCACTTCGTCAGTTGCAAAACCCTCCTCCGAGAAACATTAAAGGCATGCAGAAATATGTATACTCATCTCTTGAATTGAGTTACAGCTATCTAGAAACAGTTGAACTTAAGTCATGCTTCTTGCTTTGTAGTTTATTCAAAGAAGATTTTGAGATTCCTATTGAAAGTTTGGTTCGATATGGGATCGGGTTAAGGTTGTTTCAGAATGTTTGTCATTTGGAAGCTTCAAGAGACAGGACATACGCCTTAGTTGAGGGTCTCAAAGCTTGTTGCTTGCTATTGGATGGTAAAACAGAGGAGTATGTTAGGATGCATGATGTCGTTCGGGATTTTGCTATATTGGTTGCATCTAGTGATCAAAATATGTCTTTGATAAGACATGATGGAAAATCCTTCGGGAATCCTGAAGGTGTGCCTCTCAACCCTTTTACTGCAATCTCGCTTACATCGACTAACATTACCGAACTTCCAAGTGGCTTGGATTGTCCAAAGCTTGAGATTCTTCTGTTACAGTTGCACTCTGATTCAGTTCAAGTTCCTGTGAATTTCTTTGAACGAATGAAAGAACTTAAAGTTCTAACCTTGAGTGACATGCCCGTTCTGTCACTACCTTCATCAATTAGATCCATATGGAAAATGAGGACATTGTGCCTTGAGCACTGCAAGCTACGAGACATCTCATCGATCGGAGAGCTGAAAAGCCTTGAAATTTTAAGTTTTGCTGGATCTAATGTGAAGCGGTTGCCCGAGGAAATCGGACTACTAACGCGGTTGAGACTCCTAGATCTGACAGATTGCGAAGAGTTGGCGATAATTCCACCCAAGATGATATCAAGGTTTTCTTCATTGGAAAGCTTGAATATGATGAACAGTTTTGTGAATTGGAGTGTTGAAGGTACAGATATGCAAGGAAATAGCCCATCTCTTAGTGAGTTGAGAATGTTGTCTTGCTTAAGATCCTTAGAGTTGAACATCATCAACGTCAATTGCATACCCAAAGATCTGCTTCTAGAAAATTTGATCAAATTCAAAATTTATGTTGGAAGCTATCGGTTGGTTAGCCTTACACATAGATACTCAACCACTTTGAAACTCACAGTGGATGAAGGTATTGGTTTACCTGAGGGTCTCAGGCTGCTGCTGAAACAGGCTCAATACTTGGTTTTAGAATATTGTCCCCATGTCCTAAAGAATATGCTATACGACCTGAGAAGGGAAGGATTCCAAAACCTCAGGGGGTTAGAGCTGTATGGTAATTGTGACATTGAATATGTAGTTGACACGATAGGATGTAAACCAGGTGCTGTTTTTCCTACGTTGGAGAAATTGGAAGTTGTTTCCATGGAAAACCTAAAAGAAATATGTCATGGCCATCTCCCTGCCAGAGCGTTCTCGACACTGCATAAATTGGATCTAAAATACTTGCCTAAGTTCGTTCATTTGTGGAAGGAGGACACTCAGGGTCAGGGGCACACCTGCCTTGTCAACCTAAGGGATGTCTGTGTACACACTTGTCATAAATTGGAAATTCTTTTTTCACTACACACAGCCACAAATCTAGGGTTGCTTCGTGATATGTGTATATTCAATTGTGACCTTCTCCAGGGAATATTTTCATATAATATTTCAGTCGCAAGTAAGGAAATGGATGAGATTGTGCTCCCGATGTTGAATGTCTTGGAACTTTCTCTGTTGCCGCAGTTAAAAAGTTTCTGCCATAAAATGAATGCGATCTCAACTTCAAATGACATGCTTGATATACCTCTCTTTGGTAGTAATGTATGTGACACCGAGCGTGCTTTTTATATTTTCATATTACTTTTTATCATAATACAAGTTCAACGACCAATACAAACAAAGACATGATGCACTTTTATTTTTGTGGTCAAACAAAAGTTTTACTCAAGCTTAAAATTTTTAGAGCGTTAATAGCATCATGCTTTTTAGCTTTTACTTATACTTATCATGTGTTTTGCAGTAAGAAAATTTTTTATTTCATAGTTTAAAGTTCTCAACTGTTTTAAATAAAAAGTAGTTTGCTTTGAACTTGAAGTCAGATTATAAAGGGAAGGGGTACCACTACTCCAGTGTGGGATAATAAAATCAATTTAAACTTGTATATGATTTCTGGCAGGTAAACTTTCCAGAATTGCAGGAGTTAAGACTGAGGGAACTGCCAAGTGTGAAAGCGTTATGGCACCTGCAAGTGCCTGAAGAGAGCTTTGGCAAATTAAAAGTTCTGAAGATCACAAGGTGCAATGCAATCTCAAAATTGATTCCAGTTAATATGGCTAAGAGATTAAAGAACCTTGTAAAGTCTTTCTGTCATTAACTGCGATATGGTTGAGGAGATTTTTGAACTTGAGGGTCTTGTTGATGAAATTACTATAAAATCAGATAACCTTCCCCCGCTGAAAGAACTAGTACTATGTGGTTTATCGGAATTGATTCATATGTGGTGCAACAAGGGCTCTTTTGGATATGTTAGCTTGCAATTTTTAAGCTTTCTGACCATAACCAGATGTGATAGTTTGACATATATATTCTCCCTATCTGCATTGAAAGGTCTCATTCAACTTCAACGACTAGAAATAGAATCATGTGCATTGGTTAAGGATATTGTTTCATCTGAGAGTGGAGATGACACTAACACGGTTGTTTTTCCGCAATTACACACTCTCCGGCTTAACCATCTTCCAGAGCTTACAAGCTGCTACCAAGATCACAAAGCTTTAGATTGGCCATCTTTAAAGATCCTGACTATAGCAAACTGTCCCAATTTGAAAACTTTTCCTTCTTCTGAACTTGCACAAACAGTTGATCATGCGGGAAACCTTTGTGATACAGTAGGGCCCCTTTTCAATGAGAAGGTAAATGCTCCTTCTAATGTTTATGCACTAGTGATAATAGCATGAAATTAGTAGTTCTCTAATAGTCCGATAAAAATGCATAGTTGACCCTTAAAGTCTACTTTTCTTCGTTGAAATTTTTTAAACTTTTTAACATTAGGGATATCAATGGTACAGGTTGCATTTCCTAATATGGAAGAGTTGCACATACAGTACATGGATAACCTGGTTGAGGTATGGCATTCCCAGCTACCAGATCAGACGTTCTCGTCTCTACAAGTTCTTGATATTAGAGGGTGTGAGAGTTTAACCGATGTTGGTCCAACCCATATGCTGGCAAGGCTCCAGATGCTGAGTAAACTTTTTATAGAAGATTGTGGTTCAGTTGAGGAGATATTTGTCAATGAACATGATGTAAATAAAGATGATACTGATGCACCACTCTTCAGCTTGACAGAATTAAGATTAAAGAGTCTACCTGAATTGAAACATATATGGTGGGACAAGGATTTACGACACGGCTCTCTTCTCTTTCAGAACCTAACTTCACTTGAAGTTTCTGGTTGTGATCATCTTAAATATATACTCTCAGCTTCCATCACCAAAGGGTTGGTGCAACTCCAAGAGCTTAAAATTAGTTCATGTGAGTTGGTTGAAGAGGTAGTCTTAAAGGAAGACAATCAAAGTGAAGAGTTAGTCTTGCCTCGAATGAGAACTATTGAACTTAAAAGTTTGCCAAAGCTAAATAGTTTCTGCTCTATAAATGGTATGTTAAGATTGCCATCCCTTCAAGTATTGAAAGTAATCGACTGCCCCAACATGAAGATGTTTGCTACGATTCTAAATCAGAGAAATCCAACACTCGGAAACGAAGTTTCAGAAGAAGAATTGTCGGAAACCTTTTTCGGTGGAGAGGTATATAGCCAAATTTTGAATTACTTATGAGTTTCTGTGACTCCAACCTGCCTCCTTCATGATTCATCTGAGGCTTTTTCTTTGTTGCTGTTGTTGTTGTTGGGTGTGGTTTTGTTTTGTTTTTTTTTTTTTTTTTTTTTTTTTTTTTTTTTTTTTTTTTTTTTTTTTTTTTTTTTTTTTTTTTTTTTTTTTTTTTTTTTTTTTTTTTTTTTTTTTTAATATATTTGTGTGTGTCTTATTCTGATTGTACTGTATGTGGCAGATACGTTTACCTACGTTGGAGAAGCTAAGCATTGAAGACATAAGTAACTCGACAGACCTATGGCATAACCAACTCCCATGTGACTCATTCCATCAACTCAAAATTTTGAAAGTTAAAAGATGCAAGAAATTGTTAAGACTTGTTCCTGAGCTAAAAGATCTGAAAAAACTGTATGTTGAAGAATGTGATTCACTTGAAGAGATTCTTGGAATTGAGCAGTCCATTTGGGGAAGTAATGAGAATCATTCGATTTGTATGCTACGGGATGTCAAGTTACAAAATCTGCCTAAGTTGGTGGAAATATGGTGGAACAAGGACTTGAATGGCATTTTTAACTACCCCAAGTTTTCGTCATTAAAAGTCATTAGATGTGATGGTTTCAGGAAAGTATTTTCAGTATCGATTGTAAAGCACTTCATACATCTGGAAGAAGTTTACATAGCTAATTGCTCAGTTATGGAAGAAGTGGTTGCAGAGGATGAATGGAAAAGAGATGCTATAGAGAAAGTCGTTTTCCCTCAACTTCACTCTCTAACGCTTTTAAATCTGCCAAACCTTATGAGTTTCTGCTCTGGGGCTTGTATGCTTGAATTTCCTTCCTTGGAAAATCTGAACTTGGAGGACTGTCCCAACATGCATACTTTTTCTTTACGAGCACCATTCACACCAAAGCTCAATGCAATACTAGTAGAGACTGGAGAGTCGCTATGGAAGAATAACCTGAACGACACAATTAAACACCTGTTCAGTGCCAAGGTATGCTCTGTACTAAATTTACTAGCTCTTTTCTGCCAGTATAATTACACTTATGATGATTTATATTCAAAACATCTTATAGTGCCCTAACATCATAGTCATGTTGATCTAATGCCTTTAATTATTTTAATATGTGGTCACTTCTACTACTTAAAACTGTTTCTAATATCTAGAAGCTGCATGCTCACGCTTACTCCCTCAGTACCTCCGGATCGCCTAAATTTCTTTTCTTATAATGTCCTTGAACAGATGCTAAATTGAAATGAAAATTAAATATTGTAACCTTCATATACTTGAGCATAAATTGTGAATTTGATGTTTAATATCATATACCAAACTTGACATATCTTGTTTTAGTTGCAATAGTGGTTTTCTTACTATAAAAATGAATTTTTTTTAAATTGATACGCGATAGATCCTGAACGTTATCTGATGAGCTGACAAATTGTGGGATCTAGGACTTGAAGAAATGAAACAGAAAGAAGAAAGTAATAATGCACAAGAAACTTGCAGTGGAAGTTTAAAGTTGCATAAAGTGAAGATAAACTCAAAGGGTTAGCCGGTTAGGAAGGTTTTTAAAGGTTAGTAAATCTGTTCTATTCAAAAAAAGAAGAAAAAAGTTGTGGAAGAGAACTACATTGTCAATTTCCACCAAGATTTTGCAAACAATGCACAAATGATGAATGAAAGGGGCCCCTCTTGAACATAATAATGAAAGAAAAAAAAAAAAAAAAAAAAAAAAAAAAAAAAAAAAAAAAAACCGAATTTATGCATACTCCGGCTTTTATGTATGTCCGATCATGTATGTTTTTCAGAGATAAGCGCTAGGTCTCACCCTTGTATATCATCGATAGCATAAAGATTAGTCTATAAAGAATATGCCATCGTAGGATATTCACACAAGTTTATGTTACAGGCTTCATAATTTCATATATACCTTCATCTCATTATAATATATACCTTTACCTGATTTGAAAACTTAAAGTATCTGTTCATGGACAAAAAGTTATGTATACAACATGGAAATTTGCCTTTTACATATTTTTAGGTGTGACAATGATTGTAGGACAACATTTTTTTGGCATAAAGAAAGCCAAGTGTCCATGACTTTATAATTTATGCCCTCTTTGTCAAAGCAATGCCCAACTTTTTAATTGATTCTTATAGTTCTTGTGTTAAGTTTTAATATTAACAAATACTAAACTACTAGCAGGGTACCCGCGCGTTGCAGCGGCGGGTACCCTGAAATAAAAATTTTCAATGGAATTAATAAAAATGTCACGGGAAGTCATTCCGACACCTAAATTTGCCTTTGAGAACGAAATACTAAAAGATTTGGTAAACTACACTTCCCACCCTAGCATATATTTACAATCTTAGTCCCTAAGGGTGCTATAGGGTTCACACAAGGTCCAAAACACTTTCCTATATAAACCTCATTATACCCTCACTTAAGGTTTGACACCCTTTCTCTCTCAAACCAGCCGCACCCTATTTCTTCTTCTTCTCCAGTCGTTTTTCCAGCCAAACAAACACCACCGCCGGCCACTTAAACTCACCGCCACCACCACCACACTCCTTACAACCTCCCCATCATTTTGACGTACAACACGCGCCAAGAAAAACCTCCCAACACCACGATTAACACCACCACAGCTCGAGTTCATCACCAAAACTATCTCTCTCTCGTTTTGTTGATACCGGCGGTCGAAGGTAGGAAAACCCACCACCCTTTTTGTCGTTCTAGCGACGGTGGGGGATAAGTACATGAATTTTCAAGAGTTTTTGATTAAATAAAGATTAAAACTAATAAATATGAAGCTAAATAATTGTTTGGTATCATTTTCTTTCTTTTTGTTGTTGTCGTTGTTATTGAGTCGCGAAAACAAGGGATGCCGTGAGCTTGAGCTCACAGCCTTGTGTATCGAGTCGAGTTTTATTTAGTCAAGTCTTGGTCACAGGTTCGTGTTTAGGTTAAGATTGAGGGTTGTACATTGTGTTTAAATTATTGTAATATTGGGTGTAGGGGTGTTTTTAATGCTATTAATGTAGAATGAGGGTTGTACATTGTGTTTAAATGATTGTAATATTGGGTGTAGGGGTGTTTTTAATGCTATTAATATAGAATTCTAAGGAAAGTGGTCTTAATTTCGATTCATGCTACGAGTAGTTTTTATTGTACACAATGCTTTGGTGGTTGTAATTATGAAAATTGCTTGCTTTAAAGTGTTATAAACCATGCATCATTTTTTGTACATCTGAATTTTTTTGTAGAGAGAGTCCTTCCTCCATTATAAGTAGTATAGATATAGATTCTTGAATTAGATGAGTCACCAACCCTTGATTCCTGTTTAAGTTTTGGGGCAATTGCATAGATACCCACTAAAACTTGCATATTTGCATATATACCCAAAACATGCTTAACTTGCATTGTACATCATGCATTGAAAACTTGTATTTTGGGGAAATATGCAAGTTTTTGAGTTTTAGTGGGTATATATGCAATTCTCCCTTAATTTTTCTAAAAGTTGAACAGAAAATATAGTATTTTGTATTCATGAGGCTGGACACTAACGTGACCTATATTGCATCATCATTCCGGCTGCCACCTCAGCTTTCTCTCTCTTCAACCCATTTTCACCTCTCTCCCCACTAACGTGACCCAACCGAATTAATATTTTGTTGCAACGTTCGAGTGAGAGTAAAATGGAGATTTGCATGTTTTCAATTCGGTCGTTCAAACAACCGATTTAATATTTTGTGACCGGCGACCTAATTGCCACTAAGGGCTCAACCTATTTCGAAATGGGTCGTCGTACCTTCAACCGAATTGAATTCAGGCCCTTAATGGGCAGCCTGAGTTCTTCTTACTTTTCTAGTCTTTCTAAAAAGTCAAATTAACTCGTAGGAAACAGGTTATGAGTATGAATCCATTTTTAAGTATATTCGAAGAATACAAGTGTGGATCACTAAAAACCGATATAAAATTCATCCTTTTGAATCTGTTCATTTAGTTTTTTTTCCTCCAAGAGTAATAGTATGTTAGTATATCACTTGTATTAGCAATGAGTAGCGGATCCGGAACAAAAATGTCCCAGATCCATTTTATTCAAACCAGATAAAACTTGTCATATACTCCGTAAAAGTTTTGAACATGTTACATTCAAAATATATTACATTATGCGGGCAGAGTTAGCAATAATAATTTGTTTCTTTTTTCATTGGTTATCTATAAAGAATATGCCATCGTAGGATATTCACACAAGTTTATGTTACAGGCTTCATAATTTCATATATACCTTCATCTCATTATAATATATACCTTTACCTGATTTGAAAACTTAAAGTATTTGTTCATGGACAAAAAGTTATGTATACAACATGGAAATTTGCCTTTTACATATTTTTAGGTGTGACAATGATTGTAGGACAACATTTTTTTGGCATAAAGAAAGCCAAGTGTCCATGACTTTATAATTTATGCCCTCTTTGTCAAAGCAATGCCCAACTTTTTAATTGATTCTTATAGTTCTTGTGTTAAGTTTTAATATTAACAAATACTAAACTACTAGCAGGGTACCCGCGCGTTGCAGCGGCGGGTACCCTAAAATAAAAATTTTTAATGGAATTAATAAAAATATCACGGGAAGTCATTCCGACACCTAAATTTGCCTTTGAGAACGAAATACTAAAAGATTTGGTAAACTACACTTCCCACCCTAGCATATATTTACAATCTTAGTCCCTAAGGGTGCTATAGGGTTCACACAAGGTCCAAAACACTTTCTTATATAAACCTCATTATACCCTCACTTAAGGTTTGACACCCTTTCTCTCTCAAACCAGCCGCACCCTATTTCTTCTTCTTCTCCAGTCGTTTTTCCAGCCAAACAAACACCACCGCCGGCCACTTAAACTCACCGCCACCACCACCACACTCCTTACAACCTCCCCATCATTTTGACGTACATTTTTTTTTTTTTTTTTTTTTTTTCGGGTGGGGTCACGGTTAGTGGGGAGAGAGGTGAAATGGGTTGAAGAGAGAAGAAAGCTGAGGTGGCAGCCGGAATGATGATGCAATATAGGTCACGTTAGTGTCCCTCATGAATAACAAAATACTATATTTTCTGTTCAACTTTTAGAAAAATTAAGGGAGAATTGCATATATACCCACTAAAACTAAAAACTTGCA
>LBNU01019374.1:5534-31111 GCA_014162995.1 Artemisia annua
GGGAAATGAGTTCTATTGTTTTCTTGATGGTTTTTCCGGATACTTTCAGATACCCATTGACCCTCACGATCAAGAAAAGACCACCTTCACTTGCCCTTATGGACATTTGCTTATCGACGTATGCCCTTTGGCTTATGTAATGCTCCAGGCACGTTCCAAAGGTGCATGATGGCCATTTTCCAAAAGATGATCGGGAAGTCTATGGAAGTATTCATGGATGACTTCTCGGTCTATGGAAATTCTTTTACCACTTGCCTCTCCCATTTAGAAAAGATGCTAAAACGGTGCGAAGACACCAACTTGGTTCTCAATTGGGAGAAATGCCATTTCATGGTTGAAGAGGGTATAGTCCTCGGCCATAAGATTTCCAAAGCCGGGATTGAGGTAGATAGAGCTAAAGTCGATGTGATCGCAAAATTACCTCATCCCACGACCGTTAAGGGAATCCGAAGTTTCCTCGGTCATGCCGGCTTCTATAGACGATTTATACAAGACTTTTCTAAGATAGCCCGACCTTTGACCCACCTTCTTGAAAAAGACGCCCCGTTCTTCTTCTCAAATGAATGTGTTGAAGCATTTAATGTCCTAAAGAAGAAGTTAACGGAGGCTCCGATCTTAGTTGCCCCCGACTGGGACTTGCCTTTTGAGCTTATGTGTGATGCTAGCGATTATGCTATCGGGGCGGTCCTGGGGCAATGAAAGACTAAGTATTTTCAACCGATACACTATGCAAGTAAGACTATGACCGATGCTCAATATCACTATACAACTACCGAAAAAGAGATGCTAGCCGTCATTTATGCCTTTGAAAAGTTCCGACCTTACCTTCTTTTGAAAAAATGCATAGTGTATACGGATCATACGGCCTTAAAATACCTAATGGCAAAGCAAGACGCTAAGCCAAGATTGATGCGGTGGGTTCTCCTTCTTCAAGAATTCAATGTCGAAATTCGTGACAAGAAAGGAGCGGAGAACCTAGCTGCCGACCATTTGTCTAGACTCGAAAATCCCCATCAAAGTGATCTCGAGAAAAAGGAAATCACCGAGACATTTCCTCTCGAGCACTTGGGAGTTTATCACATGACCAAAGTACCCCATGGTTCGCCGATTTTGCGAATTACCATGAGGGGAATTTCATTCGAAAAGGGATGTCGTCCCAACAAAGGAAGAAATTCTTTAAGGACATTAAGCACTATTATTAGGACGATCCCTATTTGTTTAAAGTTTGTGCCGACCAAATCATACGGCGGTGTGTTCATGGCAAGGAAGCCGATGACATACTTATGGCATGCCACAGTAGACCCACAGGGGGCCATCATGGTGCCAACTACACCGCCAAGAAAGTTTTTGATTCTGGCTTCTATTGGCCGACGATATACCGGGATGCGCAAGACTTGGTGAAGTCTTGTGATTCTTGCCAGCGTCAAGGAAAAATCTCTCAAAAAGATGAAATGCCTCAAAATTCTATTCAAGTTTGTAAGATCTTTGACGTCTGGGGTATTGATTTTATGGGTCCATTCCCGTCTTCGAGAGGGAATAAGTATATACTCGTGGCCGTCGATTACTTGTCGAAATGGGTGGAAGCGAAGGCGCTCCCTACCTATGACGCCCGAGTTGTGGTTAAGTTTTTGAAGAGTTTGTTTGCCCGATTCGGAACACCTCGTGCTATTATTAGTGATCGCGGTACTCATTTTTGTAATGACCAATTTGCCAAAGTTATGCTTAAGTATGGAGTCACCCGTCGCCTTAGTACCGCGTATCATCCGCAAACGAGCGGTCAAGTTGAGGTATCCAATTGTGGTCTTAAAAGGATTTTAGAACAGACCGTAGGAGAGAATCGTGCCTCATAGGCTGATAAGTTAGATGATGCTTTATGGGCCTTCCGTACCGCTTACAAAACCCCTATCGGGTGTACTCCTTATAAGTTGGTGTACGGGAAGGCTTGTCACTTGCCCATTGAACTAGAACATAAAGCCTATTGGGCCTTGAAGCATGCTAATTTTGACCTTCAAACCGCGGGAGATCATCGTAAAGTGCAATTGAATGAATTGGCCGAGTTACGTGATCAAGCCTATGAGAATTCTTTGATCTACAAAGAGAAAACGAAAAGGATTCATGATGCTAAAATTAAAAACCGTGAATTCAATGTTGGAGATCAAGTCCTTCTTTTTAACTCTAGATTGAAGATTTTCTCGGGCAAGCTTAAATCCCATTAGTCTGGACCGTTCACCATTACCCAAGTATTTCCTTATGGCACCGTTGAGTTGGCTCAATGGGATGGTCCAAATTTTAAGGTGAACGGTCATCGACTTAAACATTACTTCGGAGGGGACAAACCACCCAATGGTGTCCTTAACCTCCAAGCTCTCCCCAAGGACGACTGAATTCGGGGATCGAGTCAAGCTTTGTGACTCGGTAATCAAAAACAAGCGCTTCGTGGGAGGCACCCCATGCTTATCCATCTATCTTCTTTTTTTTTTTGTTTTTTTTTATTTCTAATAAAATAACGTGAGGGGGGCGACCTCTTCCATTCTCGTGTTTTCGTGGTTGTTTGTGATTGTCCAGGATTGTCCCAAATTATGATTACTCTCGTGCTTGTGGTTTTGTCATTCTCTCCACTCGAGTATCATTCTTCGTTGCTTAAGGAAATCCACATTATATATCCTAATCTTATCGACTAAAGTTTATCTATTTGGCATACTTAATAAACGGCCTTAGATTTTACGTAGGATTACCCTTACCTTTGAAACATTGAGGACAATGTTTACCTTTAGTCTGGGGGGTGAATCTTCAATTTGACTTTTGCCTTGCACTTTCATTTTAGTCGTTTACTCTCGCAACCCCGTTTTTCCTAAAAAAAATCAAAAAAAATTGAAAAATTTCAAAGAAAAAAAATGATGAAAATGAAGTGGAAAAGCACAAAAAAATGTGAAAAAGTTGAAAAAGATGTGCAAAAATATAATAAGTGTTTTGACACCTTGTTGACTTTCCAGCTGGCGAGAGTAGGAATAAAATTTTGACTTGATCCGGGCGTGTTGAGCCCTAGCTTGTTCCCTTAACCAATGATGATCATAAAAGCTTTTGCTAGTTTTGTAACAAGGAGCTACTCTTTTGTCGGCTCCCGTACTTGACTTTATATATGCGTGGCTTGATTATCGGCTAAGCATCCGCGGATTTCATTATTTGAGATTTTCAAAATGCGGAGAACGAGAAATGATAGAGTTTATTTAGAAGTTAGATGCTAAGCGTGGAGTAGTTGGTTCTCTTTAGAGCTCATCATAGGTACTTGTGGCTTTTTGCTCCCACAAAATTGTTTCACCCCATATTATGTGTATAAATAATTAAAGATGTTACGTTTGGGCGAAATTTAGTTTTTTGTCGTCTTAAGAGAATCTTTGCTTTAAAAATTGGGTACACATCAAGGATACACGCCATTTTGAGTTGTATTGTATTGTATTACGTTATGCGTATGTGGTTTTGGAGCTACCCTTTAAAGCCCGGTATTCGTATGAGCTAAGGTGCTTTAAGACTTCGGATTGAGATCGGGCCTTGGATCCTACATTCTAACCCTAGCAGTTGGCGGTAGGTCTTGGATTGAAACCGTGAAGGTTCGGGGTCGAGAAGTTACTAAGGCAAGAGAAAAGTATATATATAANTGTGGACGGTCCTAGATCGGGCGCATGATGTGCACGTGAAAGTACTCCGCAACTAATGTCTTTGATTATGTATGAGTTCGATTCACTGATGTATATGTTAGTTTGTATCCTAATTCCTTGATGTGGACCTCATTTTTAAGGTAACGATTATTAAGAGAAGATCGAAAACTACTTAGCGTCTTAATTTAGTATCTTTATCGGACTAATAATTAAGAAAACGAGATGTTTATGAAGAAATTCATTTCTCTCACAAAAATAAAATAAGTAGACACAAAAATAGGAAATGGGAGCGAGAAGTTATTACACAAGTAACTACCATGAGTAGCGTTAGCATCTAACTTGTAAGTAGGCTGTGATCTCGTTTTTAAGCTTAGTTTGGGGGCTTGTGAAAAATCAAGGATGACGAACTTTATCCGTATGGTCACGTCTCTATGAGATGTGTTTCTACTTTTTGACCCTAAACGTTATTGCAAAATAATGAAGGTCAACATACCGTCGCAAGAATAAAGTGAAAAATATAAAAATACAAAAATAAGTAGTGTAAAGTTAGTACGTTAAATAAAATGGGTAAACGGGGCGTTTTAGGGAATAAATGATTTTGAAATCTCTTTTGAACGTTCTTGCTACTTTTTAAAGTTAGTAAAAAGAGTTTCTAAATTATTTATCTCAAGAGCGTGACGTGATTACATTGCGTGAGGACACGGCAATACCTTAGTCTGGGGGATTTTGGTATGTGTTTATACACATACCTTTTATTGACCAAAACCCGACCAAATAGACCAAAAACTAACCCATAAATGCCAAATACTTGTGTTTTTGTGTTTTTGAATGTGCAGGCATGGATTTATAAGAAAAGGACGAAAAATCACGAGAAAATGACAAAACGAGCACGGGAATTGGAAAAGAGTCAAAAGCCGGAGCCGGGGAAGCTAGTGGTCAAAGCCAAAGCTCAAAAAGTCCCTTAATGTCTTCAAAGTTTCAGAATTGACAAGATTGGTCCTTGGTTGAAAGTTTGAGAAAGTTACACAAATGGCCCCTCAAGTTCAAGAAGTTGTCATTTTTGCTCCTTATGAAGAAATTTTGGAGAATTGACAACAATGGCCCTTGGAATAAAGATTTGTGAAATTGACAGCATTGGTCCTTATAAATTCCGAAAATACACTTATGGTCCCTATGGTTAAATTACTATTACAACCGGATCCATAAACACTTTAACCCAAAAAAACCCTTAACCCATAAATAACTTGAACCCAAAAATTACAAAACCCAATATTCCTATAAACCCATCCCTTTATTAAAACCCATAACCCATTGGCCCAAACTTTAACAAAAGCCCACCCCCTTTACTTATAACCCACCTCCCACAACCCACCAAATCAAAAACTATATAAAAAAAAAAAGATTTACCCTTCCCTGTTACCCAGTTACCCGCCAATGACAAAAACAGAGTTACCCTGCTCCTCTCCCTTTTTCACCAAAGATTCTAGTACGAGGATAGAGTCCTTCTAGAACCTGACACGTTGTCAGGGGATGTCAGCATTTCCCAGCTTAGGTGGACCTTTCCAGAGCCCTGATTGGTTGAAGCAACATGGAAATGAGATAAGCTTAAAATTAAGGGACAAGATTGGATTGAATGACGACATAATGAGGATATGGATGGATAAACGGCCAAGAATTGCTTCTAGGACCTTCTGAGCCAAAACCCTAGCTCACCCTTCATCTGCTATAAATAGAACCCCCTGTATACGTTCTGGGTGTGTAGATTTTTAGTAACAAAATGCTGTCAAAATGCTTTCGTAGATTGTAATCTCAGTTTTTATGTAATGTTTTAGTGATAGTAATAAAAGTTAGTTTAAATTTCCTTAAATTCTGTTTTTACTTTCTATGCATTTTAGTTAAATTACAATAAAAGTTTTAAGCTTTCTGCTCTTTCAGTAAGATAAACCTTTATAAATTTGTCTAAAATGATTTAGTAAGCTTTTCTTGTTTCACTTTATAAAAAAATCAAAAAAAAAATCAGTAAAACCTTTTGAAAAATATTAATTTTTTTTTTAAAAGTTAGATGGGTACATAAGCCTTTTTGTGCCGTTATTTCCATCTCAATAAGCTCATCTAAGCTCTATATAGCTTAGGTAAATGTTATTTAGTTAGATAAATCAAATACTCAAAAATCTTCATAGTGGTCAACAAAAAAAAGTCAACTGCCATGATATCTTGAAGAAGGTGTTAATTCTGTGTTTGGAGGTTCTTGAGGTGTTGCTGAGGCCTATTTTAAAGATAGGCTTACTCAAATGATCACCCTTGTTTAGCTAGGGTGCTCTTGTAAGTTTTCCTTTTTAATATTTTTGTTTGCATTTTAATTACAGTAGCTTAGTGTAGTAGTCTTTAGTATATTCAGGGTTTATTTTGTTTGATTTAGTTGTGTGGATGCTCATGTTATGTTTTGGTATGCTGTTATGTGGTTTTGAGTTCTTGTGTAAATGTTACTGCAATAATATGGTCTTGAATGCAAATCTGTGTCTTTGATGTTCTTAGTGGATTCCAAATGTTCAAATAGACTTAATACAATATAAGTCACTGGTTAATGGCATAAAAGTAGCAGGTTGTAGTTAAAATCTGAAATCTATAGTGTTAACATAGATATTAAGGGTTGTTTGGATTAGAGTAGGGTACTGTGGTATTGTTGTTTCCTAGTTGTTATGTTAGTATAAGTAGACTGCACTAGGTATAAGTGAGTTAGAAATAGCATAAAAACAGTAGGTTAAAGAGTTAAAAGCAAAATTGCATTATCACTCAAAATCTGTTTGCAATACTTGAAATCTGCTACTGCACTTATGTGAATCTGTCCAATTTGTGTTTAAGTTTCAGATTTAAGTGTTTAAACATCATTAATTAACACCTAGGATAAGATCTGAGCTATAGAAATTCGATTTAGTCAAAGTTCTTAATTTATAGTAAAAACTAAAAAGTCTTATCTGCTAATTCTTTCTTTTGGTTACCAGTTTCACTTGCTGAACTTGGTCCAAATTGGAGTTCAATTAGGTTGTTATAATTAGGGTTTTTGTGTTCTTTGTATTCTCAGGTTGGTGTTCTTGCTTTTGCCCCCATTAGGTTTCTATAATTGGCTTATTAGGTGCTTATTAATCAGCTAGAAAATAGGCTGCCTGAGCCCCTTTTCTGTCTTTAGGATTTGACTGCTCAAGTGATTTTTAGCTGATTCCTTTGCTTTATTTGACTGTTATGAGTTGTTTTATGTTTGTTTAAGTTGCTTGAACTGTTCTTGAGAGTTTAGTGATTAATTGTTACTGTTGGCTTAATAATAAGTCCTTATTGTAACTGCTTATTAGTCCTACTGCTTATTTAGGGTTATTAATCTGTCTCATTTATTTTTCCTAGGATCTAAATAATATTCTTGAATTTCCAGAAAAGTTTCATAATTAACTAAGTTCATTTGCTATTTCTTTTAATTAAAGTTAGGTTTAAATCATTTTAATTAGTTTTTAATTAATATTAATTAAAGAAAAATCCAAAAAAAATATTTTTATTTTTAAAATTAGTTTTTAGTTAAGTCAGAACTTAAAAAAATTTTATTTTTCATTTTTCTTAATTATTTGCAATTTAATACATTTTAATAGATTAATTAGAATTTAAATTAACTTAAATCCTTTTTAATTAATTATAAATCACAAAAAGACAAAAAGAAATTTTATTTTAATTTAAATAATGTTTTTCAGTTAATTTAGGTTTTATAAAATTAAATTTTCATTTTTAAGTTAATTGTCAAATTTATTTACTATTTAGTTCCTAAACAAAAATACAAAAAGATTTTTAATTAATTTAAATTAAAGAAAAGAAAACAAAAATATATAATTTTAATTTTTCAAAAAGTTTTTAATTTCATTTAGGATTTTATAAAATTTAGTTTTCCCCCGTAGCCCTTTTAATTTTATTAGTTGCCTTAAATCTCGGGATTAGCCCGGGATTTGCGTTGATTACGTTTAATTTCACATTTTAATTAGTTTGTTTTAATTAAGTGTGGTTATTTACGTATTTCCTTAATTGTAGTTTTAAAAATCAACACATTCCTTTTTATTTCAATTTTCTTCACACAAATTCACAAATCGATAACTACGGTTCCATTCACCTTCACACGGATCACGACCCGGGTATTTCTTATTCGTTGAGAAATTACTTGGATAATATACTATACCTATAAACGACCTAATCACACATATTGAGTGATGAGTGAATTTCAAATTATCTTCGTGAGGTGCTTAGAATTGTTATCATGCTCTTTATTAACTTGTTTGTGTTCAAATAAGATATTTGCACTATTGCCATTGAAATCACTTTTCTTTTGATTAAGACTTGCTCGAGGGCGAGCAAAACTCAAGTGTGGGGTATTTGATAACGCTCAAAGTTAACATGTTTATAGTCGCGTTATTGTTTGTTTTACGCATGGAAATTGGTCATATTTGTATATATTTGTTACTTAATCGTGGAAAAGTGTTTATGCATGCAAATATAGCCAAAGACAGGTAAAAGTGATGAAAAGATGAAGAAATGAAGTGATCATGCACATGTGGAGAGTTTCGAGAAGATCAAGAAAGAAAGAAACCACGCATGGATGAAAGGATTTGATAAAAACAAGATTTCTACACATATTTATCAAGAAAATATCAATTTCTAATGAATAAAGTCAAGCCACGAAGAAAGACAACGCATGCAACGTAAAACGACGAAGAAAATGCAAAGAAACCTTTCCAGGAAGCATCCAACCGATCGGATGCAACCCGCATCTGATCCGGTTGGAATACACCCAAAATACTACCATCCGATCGGATGGAAAGAAACCGATCGGATGGATGAAGCTGCAGTTACATGTTTTGCATTTATTGGCGAATTTACTCCCCATAATCATGTGTGGCTGATCATTTATGCTTAATAACTCAGAGGGGACGTTTTTACTTGAAGCATAAGTGTTATTATGCTATATAATGAAAACTAGAGGTCTAGATTATATGTACCATCCAATATCTAGTATAGTATTACACTAAGTACTTACTAGACCATCTTATATTGCCTGAAAGTTTACTAAGTGTGGTAAAAACATCCAGAAAGTGTTGAGTTAGAGTCTCAAGCCTTGGTTCAAGTTTGGAGTTGTTTACTTACGTTAGTGAGCAATTGGAGGAGTGTGGTTGCTAAAGTTCCACAAGTTTAATCATTGTAATTCTCAAGCTAGGTACACCTTGATACTTATAATGAACAATTGTTACTTTGAGTTTAATGAAAGTTTTCTTATTTACTTGTGTTTTAATATGATTGTTATGGAGTAATTTGTGATATACTTGTGTGTATGATGTGATTGGTTATGGAGTATTCTTTTCATTGAAAAGGTGATGCATGAAAACATATCTATTTTATGAGTTTGTTGGAATAACATCTAATCTTGCTTAATTTGTTGGTAAAAACATTCTTTGGAAAAATAGGTCCGAAAGGAGTTTCAACTTGTTTTTATTCCAAAACATTAGTGCACGAATTAGTATGGGATATGATGCTTGACACCCATCTTATTTACTTATTAAAATGGATTTGAGAAGATTTCATCACGAAAAAAGGACCGAAAGGATTCGTAGGAATTCATAAGAAAAGAATTGATTTTCAAAACAACAATGTGTTAATAGAATTGTCATACTAATTTGATAAGGCCGAAAGGAGTCAATTAGGTGATTGAATTCTTAGTGGTAGTTAAACATGACATACATCATTGATTGAATAACTACTCATCCTTAGTTGTGCATCATAACAAGTTTACACCAAACTTTATACTTAAATTTCCATGATACTCCTAATTACCAATCAAGGAATTACACACAAGTATATGCTTAGTTCTTATTGAGTTTCTTTTAAATTGAGATTTCTACAAATTTGGATTGACAACCCTTATTTTACAAACATTTTTCTTATTACTTTAATCACCAAATCCCTTGGGACAACTTCGACTTTCCCACCTTTACTATACCGGACGAGTATACTTGCTCGTATGTGTTAGATAGTTAATCGGATAAATCGTGTTTATAAATTTTAAAACTTGTACACATAATCGACACATCAGGGTTTTTCTAGGGGTATCTTACTCTAAAAGTGAGAGTAAACAAAAGGGTTTATACGGGGGTTAACTAACCAGTGTAGCTAGTTAATATCACATAACATATAAAGGCTTTTTGGGTGTAATCCTAGAAATTTACCAAGTTAGACAAGTCACTCCAATTATATCAATAATACTCATTATGGTGGTCTCGAATAGTATACAAACTAAGTTCTAAAGTTCACATGTCACCGGCACACTAAAGTTTTAATCTTTTGAAGAAATAAGGTTATGTGTGCGGTTATGTAATTTAGACTTAAACAAAAAAATGCTAAAAAAATTTTAAATTTTGGTATATTAAGCGCATTTTAAGCATATTTTGAAAAATTTTATGACAAGTAAACATTCTAATTCTCCATCCCCCCACTTAAGTTAAACAACGTCCTCGTTGTTTGTGCTAAAGGTTAAAAACTCGAAAATAAAAGAATTAGAATAGAAAAACTCCCCTGATATTTGGTCGGAATGATCCTCCATTATGCGTTAATGAGCAAAAATCTACTTTCTTGTCGATGAGAAACGTTTATGCTTTATCATCGATGTTCCACAGAAAGTATAGGAATCTATAATACTACCTAAACTTTAACACACCTGAGTTAAGAAGGTTCAAACTTGCATAATACATTAGTAGTTAGAAAAATAAAACTGTAAATCATCAGGTCAGTAGATGCGCCGCATCCTATGGAAGAGGATGCGTCGTATCGATCCTGGAATTAATACGAAATAAAATAAAGTAAAATAAAATAACAGAAAATAAAAGATAGTATGCGTCGCATCTGTGTTACTAGATGCGCCGCATGTAGTTACCAAACNTAACACACCTGAGTTAAGAAGGTTCAAACTTGCATAATACATTAGTAGTTAGAAAAATAAAACTGTAAATCATCAGGTCAGTAGATGCGCCGCATCCTATGGAAGAGGATGCGTCGTATCGATCCTGGAATTAATACGAAATAAAATAAAGTAAAATAAAATAACAGAAAATAAAAGATAGTATGCGTCGCATCTGTGTTACTAGATGCGCCGCATGTAGTTACCAAACAGACTGTTAACAGTCTGCTATTAATTTCATAGTATGGTTAAATTTGATATCAATATCCATAACTCCAATGCTTAGATATGCTGAACTGAATGCCAGTCTTGCTAGATCAAAAATCAAACAAACATCATGAATAAATTGATATTAGAAATCAAGTAATATTACAATTCAGGTTAATAATATCGATAAATATACAAAGGTAAAAATGAATTAGATAAGGTCGTCTTCAATCTTCAGCCTTTGTATCCCATCAATGTGTGATGGTTCTTCGTTGCAGTTAACAAGCCTGTGTATAATCAAGACTTGTTATTTGAAACAACATCATAGGAATCATCACATCAAAAGTTCTTGGAAGAATCGTGCTGACTCTTTTAGAGTCGCAGACAATGCCGGTGAAACCGCTTTCAATGCACACAATTGTTCCAAGCATTGACGTTGATGACTCCACGTGATTGCTTAATGTTGAGTTAGGGTATCCCTAACATGATGTGTTTCAAAATTCCCGAAGGAAGTTGTTTCGAAAGAGTGATCTTTGTCCAAATGTTCCTGCATTGAATAGTCATCTACAAAGAAAAACTCGAATTAGGCTGTAATGTCAATCAACTAACAGCGCGGCGTATATTAGAAGGTTTATGGGCCATATCTATGCATCAGCAGATTCACAGTAGCCAGCACCAAAGTATGTAATATCACTAGAGTAATTGATTTCAAAAATCTTCCATAGACCGATCGGCTTAACTAAGTCCTAATAATCAATTTATCAAAACTAATTTACCCGATCTACCAAAATATTCCACTTATATTAAAACTTAAAGCATAGTACCACTTATAATTTTCAATAAAAATTGAGATTAGAATAATAATAAATAATAATAAGAATAGAACAACAATAGATTAGGATTAGTACCTTTGGTGTTAAATTGACTGATAATTAAGAAGATAGTATAGCCCATCTAAGATAATATATATATATATATATATTTTTTTTTGTATGATAGAGTTATAAGTGATTATGGTTGCTGAGTATCAGCAATATATAGACCGTCGTAGATGCGGCGTATTACGGCTAAGTAATGCGCCTTATCTTAAAATAATATCTACATCGTAGAAAGAGTAGGTAATGCGGTGCATACTGATAACATAATGCGCCGTATTGTTCAATTATAAAATTAATGTTGTTGATCCGGTGCATTTTTAGTATAAATGCGCCGTGTTATTTCCCCAGAGAATCATATCAGAAAACGTACCTTGGTCATTGCAATACTTTTCTTTATATGTCAACTTCGGGTCAAACGGTATACCAATTGGTATGAATAAATTCAAAATAAGAGTAAAAGGTTTAACCGTAGTGTTGTGAATTATAATCTCATTATTTTGTGAATAATAATTTATTCCATGGTTAGAAACAAATTTTGTTTTAAGTTTAATAAAACCGAGATTATGATTCATTAATGATATATTGCAAATTACAATGTCTGAAGAATTTTTACGGAAATCACAACTTTCGTTGTGGAATTCGGTGTTTTTACATTTAGGTAATTTATAAGAAGAGAGGTTTATATCAATGTTTAGCATGCAAATTTCACTCTTTAGTAACCCGATTCTTAAAAAATTTCTTTACAGACATGCACATGTAATAATCAGATTTAGGAAAAGATAAGTCACTTTTTATCGTCAGATATTTGAGAGAGGTTTTGTAGAGAACTCTACTTAAGGCTAAGCGAATTATTATAAAGGACAGCTAGAATTCTAATTTTTAAAGAATTTGAGACACTCAATGTTACCTTCATTGAGTTTATTCCTATTTTTACTGTATGCTGCAAGTTTTCAGTTATCGTAGATTTGATCACTTCAACTAGCATTTCTAGTTAGGTCCAGAATATAATCTTCATAGTAATGCTTAAGTCGTCCTTATCCTGAAAGTAAACTAACTTGTGCACGAGAGTAGTGAAACGATCAACGTAATTATCAAAAATCAATTATATTTATAAAAATTAAATGCGCCGTATTAGCAGAAACTAATGCGCCGTATTTTCGTTACGTATCAAAAAAATACAAGATTTTTGATTCAGTGGATGCGTCGTATCGATAAAAATCGATGTGCCGCTTCTGTTTAATAATTCGAATTTTTTTTTTAACTTAAATATTAAATACGCTGTATCTATTAAAACAGATGCGTCGCATGGCGTTAGGGTTTCAAAAAAAATTTCTTATTAAAAACAGAATACGCCGTATCTTGGGAAAAAGATGCGTCGTATTCGAATTATTAAACGCGTTGTATTTTAAAATTATTAAAACGCAATACGCCGCATCTGAGAAAACAGATGCACCGTATCGTTTCTATCAGCACAATACAACGACAGCAGTTATGCAGAAAATTACAAAAAATAAAAAAAAAAATCAAACAAAAATTCACAGAAAATAAAAAAAACACACAAAACAGTAAAATATGCAAATTATACAATGAATGCAATCTATCTAATATGTAACAAGTTAGTGGGTAGAATCTAAAAATCTAATAAAAAGAAAAACCTAATTAAAATACTAATCAGATTAAAAGATAATAACAATTCAGCACCCGGCAGCGGCGCCAAAAACTTGATGCGAGCGTGATGTGTAGTTGCGGTTTAGCAGTATTAATGCCTACTCAAGTTTTAAATTTATATTTAGCCGACTTATCAATAACACACACACTTAACGAGCAGTGTACCCAGTCAGTTTGTATATAATGGTAAATAGAGTGTCGATCACTAAGAGTGGAACGTATTATCTAGTTATCCTAATCAGTATTTTAATATCCTAAGTTAGTTTTACAGCCTAATCTAACGAAAGGGGGTTCAGCCTGAGAGACTGGCACAGATTGGTTATATTAAACAGTAAATTAAACTAACGAGCACGAACCAGTGAATAGCATACACGTACACAGATAGATAATTAGAGACTGTAAGAAAACCTGTCCTAATAATTAAGTAGCTTGTAACTTGTTTTATTGCTAGTTTTATATGAAGTGTATATTAATTAAACCTATCTCGTTGGTTTCATTATATCGGCGAGTAAACCCTTAATGATTACTTATGACTATCCTATTTATCCAAAGACGTCAGATTAAATAGGCGAGGAAGGGGTATGGCAGCCCAAGCAATGCTCAGCTAGACACAGAGGTTATCAAAGCACTAATATAAATTCACCGAAGACATCAAACATATAAACTTTAATTGATGGGAAAGCAATTTTAAGGCGGGCATATGATTTTCCGCAGTCACATACCACCGGTCATTAATCCTGATGAATTAAAGTGTACTATTACAATAAAACAAAACTACTTAATGAATTGAATACATGCAGGACCTTCTTACAGCTCTAATATCTTCGTTTAGGGTGTGTCTTGTGTTGGTTGTTCATCTGAATTCGGCTCCTTAGGCTTATGTTGCACACAAAATTTGTCTAGGTCTTGGGGTATTTATAGTTCTGTCTGAGGGCTCGATGCGGCGCNAAAACAAAACTACTTAATGAATTGAATACATGCAGGACCTTCTTACAGCTCTAATATCTTCG
This sequence comes from Artemisia annua, assembly GCA_014162995.1. Classification (NCBI taxonomy): domain Eukaryota; kingdom Viridiplantae; phylum Streptophyta; class Magnoliopsida; order Asterales; family Asteraceae; genus Artemisia; species Artemisia annua. Next base: position 19,930 of record LBNU01019374.1, read on the forward strand.
TTTAGGGTGTGTCTTGTGTTGGTTGTTCATCTGAATTCGGCTCCTTAGGCTTATGTTGCACACAAAATTTGTCTAGGTCTTGGGGTATTTATAGTTCTGTCTGAGGGCTCGATGCGGCGCATTGAGTAAGTAGATGCGGCGCATTGACTTAACTTCACGTGGGGTCCAAGATTATTATATTCTGGAATATTCGTACACCGTCTTCAGATGCGGCGTAACTTAATTCTTGTATGCGGCGTATGTCCTTCTGTTGTCTTGGATTGTTTCTGGTGAAGTCTTGATAGTGATACGCCGTATGTCAAATGTATAATGCGGCGTATCTGAAGTAGAACGAGCTTTATCTTCTTCTTTGACCAAAGTTTCATATGCGGCGCTTGATAGAATTACATGTGGCGCATTCTTCAAAGTCAGGCAATGGTCTTCGAATTCATCTAAGTATGATATTGCGGCGTATCTGTTGAGTGAGATACGGCGCATCTTCTGAATTCAGTATACGTTTGACATCTTGCTTGTTTTGCTCCATAATTAGTCCAAAATCGCCAAGTTTCACCTATTACTTGTTTTTACCTGAGAATCAATAAAGTAAACATTAAAGCACTGATTCTCATAAATAATATAATAAAACAAGTCAAATAAATATGACAAATGATGATGATAAAATGTACTTATTTGAGTTCATCAAGTACCGAGCTCAAATCAAGGTTGGACCCCCAAGTGCCGTAAAATGTTTTGTAAAAGATGTTGTTAAGTGTAAAGGTTGTGGTCTTTATTGTTAAAGTAGAGGTCATGTGTGTTGTATAAGAGTTGTATGTAAAATGGGTTAAAAATGGGTGTTTGGCAAATCACCCGTCGAATGGTAAAGTACGTCCCCGAGGGTCGTTACGACCAAGTTTGTGAATAAAAATGATGTATAATGTTATATTAAAGATTCTGGAAAGTTTCGTTAAGTTTCGAGCCTTGGAAGTCGGTTTTCTGGAAGTTAGAGTAAGTTGCTAAAAGTTGTGTTTTTGGTAAAATCCGGAAATGGGAGCATAAGGCCTTCCGCTTCTGAGCATAAGGCCTTCTGCAATTAAAAGTGGTTTTATGTGTTTCTGAGTTCAGGTCATACGCCTTCATCATACGCCCTAATGGGCTGGGCATAAGGCCTTCTGCCTAAAAATGCATTTTCACAGTTTCTGAGTACAGACCATACGCCCTTATGGACCTTGGGTGTAAGGGCGTATGGTACACAGGTAGTCTTGATAGATTTTAGTCCATTTTCCCAAAAATCATATCTTTTAATTCGTAAATCGTTAGAGGTCGAGCCACCCGTCATTTCGAAGGTAATTGAGTCTAGTTTCATTTAAAAATAGTTCCAAGGTCAGAAAGTTTATAGGTTTTTTTTCAATGGTCAAAAGAGTAACGGAGTGTCCGTTAAAGTTGGGTCGTTTCCGCATAAAAGTTTCAAATTTTAAGGCAAGTTAGGCACAGGGTGTTACAACTTGGTATCAGAGCTTCGGTTTAAGTGAATTATGTTTCCACTTTAGGTTTCCTAGACTTAAAACACTATTAGATGCATTGAATGTAAGATAAGGTAATGTGGGTAAGTAAATGTTTAAGTTTGAAAGTGAATTATGTGATAGGTTGTATGAACCTAAGTTAATAATGATGAATGTGTTCTATAGTGTTAATGTGTATGTGATATAAGTCCGTATAGGACTTAAGGTGTAAGTGATTAGATTTCTGTGCACCTCGGTTAGTGTCGGTGATCCTGTTATGATGATATGAACGTATGTTAGAATAGCGGTAATGGAATGTGATTAGAAATGGTAAGTGGTATTAGAGATTGGTTAATAGTGAGTCAAAGTATTTTGACACTTCAAGTATGGAACGTAGTAATGATAAGTGTGCTAAAGTATAACGTGTGAAGGTAAAATGATAATTGACACACTAATGGTTAAGTGTCTATAAATACGAAAAGTAAGGAATGAGATTAAGAAACGATGACAAGTAATGATGAAATAAAAATGGTATAGCTAATATGCTAATAACTAAAAGAGATGGCAAGTAAAAATGATATGTTATCTAGTTAAACACGAAGAGATCGTGTTAATGTATAAAATGAATATAACGGATAAATGTAAGTTAATGAAAGTGTTATCAAACTAACCTATGTAAAGGTTAGATGTGGAAAAGAATCGATTAACCTAAAAGAGATAAAAGTAAAGATGTGAAAATGGTTAGCGCACGTTAAAAGAATGTAAGTTGTAATAAGAAGTGTAAACACATAGTTAATAGTTAAGTATGATAAGCGAGTTTCATATACCCTATGACACTTGCTTTAGCTAAATAGCATGAATGGAATAATGTGTGCGTTAAAATATTAGTGGCTTGGATCCAATGTTAAATGTGAAAGGATAAATATGGCTATCATGTAACCAACGAGTTAATGATAGTAAATGGTGGCATCCTTAAGGATGGCCAAGCTAATGATGTTAATGGTGGTATCCTTCGTGATGACCAAGCTAATGATGTTAATGATGGTATCCTTTGGGATGACCAAGCTAATGATGTTAATGGTGGTATCCTACGGGATGACCAATCTAATGATGTTAATAAAGGTATCCTTCTGGATGAAATGTATTGCCTTGACCGGCAAACGGTTGCCTATATCTTTGGCATATAAAAATATCCCCAAAGCAAATGTGATAAATGTATGGATCCAAGTCTAAATAGTTAAAAATATAATGTGAAGTGCAATAAGAATGAAGAGAAAGAAAGCAAAGTGAAAACGAGTAATAAGTACGAGTGTTATGTCAGAAGTGTATAAGTAGGACGATTGATGATTTCTTTATTTGAATGGATTGAGACGCCTTTTCATTTAATTAAAGAAATTATCAATCGCCGAACCATGAGTTTATGTTTCTTGATTTACATCATTTGGGACGCCTTTCCATGTAAATGAGGAAGTATAAATGTGTGGGTTTATGTAGTTGATGAGTGTGTAAATACTCATCATTTTTATCGTATTTTAAATGCCAAAACACGTGAAAACACTCGGAAATACATCAAAATACTGAAAATATCCCAAAGATCGTGTTTTATATGTTTTAGATGCAAAATGATTAAAAACAAATGAAAATCGTACAAAGTTTGCATAATTGGCAGTTTCAGTCCCCCAACTTTCAAAACTTGACAAAATTAGTCCCTGAGCATTTATTTTGAAAAGAAAAGTCAAACCAAGTCCTTTGAAATCAAAAATGATCTTTGGGTGAAAAGCTTTCAAAAATTACAAGTTTAGTCCCTGAAGTTTCACATTTGGCAAGATTGGTCCCTGAACTTTCAGAATTGGCAGAAATGGCCCCTGGTGGAATATTGTGGAGGGAAAATGCAATTTTGGTCCTTGGAAAGTCACAAGTTGTCAAATTTGGTCTTTGGTTGTAAGGTTTGAAGAAATTACAGTTTGGTCCCTCAAGTTTCAACAATTGTCAATTTTGGTCCCCGGGAGTTTCATTTTAGAATAAACTACAAAATATACCTTGGGAATTCAAGACTTGTCAAAAATTGGTCCTTGAGTGAAGTTTGAGAATTGGCAGATTTGGCCCTTCACAAATTCAGCTTGTACACTTATAACCCTTGGACTTGTTTAAGCTACTACACCAAATGGACCCTTTAATAAACCACTAAAACCAAACCCATTTACAACCAGCCCAACACCCACCAGCCCAATTAAACCCACCCCACGTTTATAACTCTAAAAGTCAAATACGGGGTCAAACCTTTCTTCCTCTCCCTCCCTTTAACCACTGGGTACACCACCTCCACCCAACACCTCCCCTGCAACACACCACCACCTCCTCAAAAGCTCCACCACCCTACCTTTCACCCTCCCCCATATCACCTCACACAAGGATAAGTCACATGTGTCCAAGCCACGCTGGAAATCCTCACAACCAAATTGGCGCCAAAACTGATTTAAGGGCTCAGATCAAGTAAACTTTAATTGGATGACTGGGATTGATTTAAGAAAGCACAAGGACAAATTCTATGCTGTTTTATCTCACAAAAGAAGCACAGGAAGAAGAGTTTACCCTAGTTCACAAGTAGTATAAATAGTTAGCTCTTGTAGCCTCATATGGCATCCTTTCCCTTTATCTTTTCTGTACTTTAGATTAAATTTCAGTTGTATTTTCAAATTCTCAAGTTAATTTAAGAATTGTTTCAGTTCCAAGAAATTCGTGTTTTGCTTAGAATTTAATTTTCTTGTTGTTTCCTTTAATTGCACCTTATGTATTCTCAGTAGCTTCTATAAACCTTTTTAAAGTTATTTTAAGTTTAAGAAAAACTCAAAATCAGAAAAGAAAAGAAAAAAAAATACAAAGAAAATCAAAAACAATAAAAAAAATAATGAAGAAGAAAGAAGAAGCAGTTGCAGTGATGCTTATGGATCTGGTTTAGAACTCATGGGAGTGCTAGGAAAATGATAATGGTTCTGGTTCTCACTTGCTCACTTGCTTTGGACTCCTTGTAAGACAATTTTTCATTTTCTTTGCATAATCTGTTCTTCTCCATTATTGTTGTTGTTTGCTGTTATTTCTTGTTTATTTATGCTTGTGTAGTATTAGTATAAGTTGAGATTTCAAATTCATGGATTAATTCTTGTATTTGCTTTGAAAAGTTTTAAAATCAGTTTTATAGGGGTGTTTGGATTGGTGAACTTAGCTGAGCTCTTGTGACTCTCAGTGTTTAAAACCAGCTAGAATAGAATGCAGTAGGTTATATTAGAATAGTTAGAACATAAGTTTAGTAAGTTTCATGTAAAAAGTCAAATCATTGCTTATGACTCTATTGGCAGTTTACTGTTGGAAATTTTGGAACCCAAATTATCATTTTGGCTTTGTAACTTGTTTAGATTGCTTGCATTAGTCTCATTTAGGTGTAACATATCCATTTCAGTAACCAAGGATCATTGTAATCTCATAAAAGTCAACTTGGTTTAAGTCATTTTCAAAAGTCAAAATTGCATAAATATGAAATGGGATAAAGTTTGATGAAGTGCACAAGGCCCATTTTTGGGTGAAATCACAATGTTTTTGAATTTTTGAAATCCTTGCCAGATTGTTTTCTTGAATCAAAAAAGAAATTTGGATATTGAAACATGTTAGCTCACTCAAATTTGATAATGAACATGCATAATTGACCACTGATTCCCCTGCATCCAGATTGTTTTTGGATAATTAGATTGGCCTTAGGTAGCTCAAATCTGAGTGTAAATCTTTGTTCTTTGTAGATTTAGGAAGCCCCCTAGGTAGAGTTTAGGTTTATGCTTTTAGTTTACCCTTTTCTGCTTATATCTTTGCTTAATTTGTTCCATCTTTTGGCTATTTTTCAACTGTTTATGCTGAGATTGTTAACTTTGATTGTTGAACTTGATCTTGTTGTTGCTTGTTGATTGTTGCTTCCATTGTTGTTATTGCTTCTTGTTGTTACTGTTGTTGTCTTTTGTTATTACCAATAAGCTGTTTTGAGCTTAAGGCTTATTTGAGCTTATTGCTCTTTTATGCTACTGCTACTTTGTTGTTAGTCTTGATGTACTGAGCTTGTGTAATTGATTTCAATTTGTTGTTGTTCCTTGTTGTTGTTGCTTAATATTGTTGTTATTATATTTCTCAAGCTGTTAAGCTTGTTTGCACTTGTGGCTTATTTGTGAAAATTGTAAGTTTGTAAAAATTTTGAACTAGTGCCAAAACCTTGCTCTTGGAATCTGAGTTTGTTTGAAAGCTTGATTTGAAATGAAAATGGTTTAAGTCCTTTTGCAAAATTTGTTTTCAAAAGTAAAGTTGTAAGTTGGATTGTGTTTGTGTGCAAGCAGTTAAAAAAAAAAAGTAAAAAAAAAAATAGCAAAAGGCAGGGTCGAACCCCTGACCTCTAGCCTCACACAGACACAACAAAACACCACTAACCAACTGCCCTAGGGATTTCTCAAGTTATATTTTCCACTTTTTATTTTTATAGTAGTAGTGGTCTTTTAAGCTTATTTTAGCTTTTGAGCTTTTTACAGCTTATTGAAACTGCTTTTTCCTAACTTTTTATTTTTCTTAGATTTGTTTTAGCTTAAACTAATTTCCAGAAAAATCTCATATTTATTTAGATAGTTTTAGTATTTCTTTTGATTTAATTAGTGTTTAATAGTTTTTAATTCATATTAATTAGAATTTTTATTAAATAATTAATTTTCTTTTTTCTAAAATTTTCTTTTGTCATCTAGTGCGTTAGAAAATTATTTTTAGGCCCGTAGGATTTGCGTAGCAATAATTTCACGTTTTTATTTGTACGTTGACGTTTATTTAGAATAAACGTCACGTTACTTGTTTAATTTGTGTTTTAGGATTCCCGATACCTATTTTTGACTCCCGTAGTATTTTAGGATTTCCTTAGTTTGCCATTTGCCTTTTGTTCCCTTTAGGTTATTTTATTTTCATCCTCGTTCATTAATTTTCACTTTTCGTTAATTAAACGTACCATAAAACCAAATAACCTTTCACAATACAAGATTTTAATCTCGATCTTTCCGCGAAACTTTCCATTCACACCTCGTTGGGGTACGACTCGGGAAATCACTTTCCGGTCTCACAAATATCACATTGCACGAGTTTACGAGGTAATCTTTTTCCTAAAAGGTTTACTTGTATTCTCCACGTCTTGTTGTCACTCACGATAACATTGACCTCACTTTGTTGATATTTTTGAATACTTGTTGTTTTACACACCAAAACACAACGAATCAGTAGTCCCAAAATGACATGAGTAGAGTATAAGGGGTAGAAAACGGAAGCCTAGAATAAGTTAGAAGTCTTATGAACTAAGATAGGCAGGATAGAATTAGAAGGTAACTTTTAATTAGGACGTTATGTGAAACCTACCATTTAGGTGTCTATAATATAACTCCCAAAGATTAAGAATTTGTAATAATGTTATAATGTGACTTGATGAGTGGTACAAAATGTGAGTAATGATAGTAATGGATGCTAACTTTTATTGGCACACTTATGTGTAAATGTGATGATGTGAGTTAAAGTTTGACTTTATGAAGTCAAACTATTGAAATTTCCTATCAGAATTATAGTCTTTAACGAGGAAATTATAGAAAGAAGTAGAGGAAACAAGGCCCTATAATAAAAACGTTAATGGGATAATGAAATGTCCATAGTGGAATGCGAATGTATTAGTCAGTTTTGACATGTGAAAGTCAAAAAAACTTATGATTTCCAAAGTGGCCCATAATGCTTAGCGGAAATTCTTAAAATGAAGTAGAGAAGGTAAGGAGTTAAAGCAAAAATATAAAAAGAGTAATAGATGACTACGGTAAAATGGGAATGTTAAGTTGTTTTAGCCACTATATGACTTACGTAAAGTCAAAATAGTGCAAATTTACTCAAGTGGCACTTAGTCCTTGATTAAGGAATTAGAATATAGCAAGTTAAATTGTGGTGTAGTGGTGATGTAAATGTTTAAACGACATGTTGATTATAATAAATGAGCCTCGAATGACATAATAACCTTAGTATGAACCGTATGGTTATACAAAATTAAATGAGAAATAGAGTGGATCAAGGATTTTGGAATGTGTTGATTAATGAAAATGTGCTTAGTACTAAGAATGGGGGTAAAATGTGACCAAGTCATGATTGGTTTAAACGAGAGATTTCGGGGACGAAATCTAAATAAGGGGGTAGAATTATAACACCCTGAAACTGGGCCTAAGCAATATATTACAAGTAATAGATTGTCGTTGAAATAGTTGACTATGACTTTTTTAAGTTTTAAGGACTTACGGGATTGGTTAGTCAAACCTGATAGTCAAACTAATAGTCAAAGAATGTGTAATGTGGTTATAGAAAGATTTATGTGTTACTTTTATAAGAAAGAAGGACTTAAAGGATTAAAGTTGTCAAGTGTTAAATAAGTTATAAAGTTAATGTGGCCAAAATAGAAGAAAAGGGACTTGAAGGACCATAAGTGTCATTTGGCCAAACTAATAACTAGTTAAACTAAATTCCCTAGATAATTCTATAGACTTCTCATTGTTTCAAGAGAGTCTGTGAAAGTCGGTTCACAACAAAAGGGAGGGAAAACAATGGTTCTTGGAAGGTCAATTGATGAAGAGATTAGGGTTCCATGACAAGAGTTTAGTCCTAATTATGCTTCTCTTCAAGTAAGTAACTTAATTGTTGAGTTAATTGAGAATTAAGGGTTAGGGTTCATGTAACCAAGTAAAGGGGTTTTGGGTAATTATGTTTCTAAACTAAGAGTTAAAGTGTTTATAATAATGGGTTGAAGGTTAATTGTTGAATTAATTGAAATTGGAGGTTTTATCATATGATCATATGATGTTAGATAATTGTTAAAATGATGTTGTAAGTTAATTAAAAGACTAGTATAATTATGGGTTAAGTTATGGTAAATAAAGTTAGTAAGTTTATGGGTTAATTGTCATATGATCATTATATGATTATATGATAATTAGAAGTATTATAATTAATTGATTATGGAAGTAAATGTTTATGTCATTATGATGATAGTTAAGATGCTTAGAGAGATCAATAATGATGGTGATGATGCCATGACTTGCTTAGCTTGGAGCTAAGGTAAGTAAAATGACACTTACATGCTATTATGTGGATTCTGTTGAGGCAATATTGTCAAGATCTCTTTAATGTTTTAATGATGACAAATAAACCTTCGAGACACATAAAATTATAACGTTAGCCAAAATTCCCCGAACTCCATACCTGCTCCTGACGCATCACCCACGCGTTGACGCGTGGCTGACTCGCCAGGCTACTGTATGGATCGGGACGAATTTTGAAAGTCGGCTTTCCCCTTACCCAACAAATGTGGATCTTTCAAGGCAGGTATGAATATGCTATGTGCTTAATTGAGAACACTCGAAACGAGTTTTGGGATTATAGAGATCCATTTTTCAAAACTGTAACACCCCCATTTTCACGTTTCGCAGCGGATTTAGAGTTGGAGTATTACTTCATGGAATCACAGTTACAGTAATAGAAAACGACTCAAAAAGAGACGTTTTTATAGAATGAGTTATCATTCAATAAAATCATCAGAGTTTTATAAGAGGAGGTCCCTAAAATCTATGTTTGTTGTGAAACTTGAATGATAACTAAGTGAAAAGTCCTGCAAGCTTTGTACCACTCCATGCCATAATCCACAGAGCTTTGTTACCTAGGATACATGCTTAAAAGTAAACACTATGTTGAGTGAGAGTCATAGGTTTAGGGTGTGGGTGAATACAAGTTCACTGGGTTCAGTTGTTACACCCATCTAGGAAAATGTATGTGTGTGTTAATTGTGATGCATGCACAATTATCAAGAGTGGGTATGTTGCACTAAGCTCATGAAACCGCACTGACAGTCCAGGTCATGGGGGCTGCAGACCCAACCATGAGGGGACAAGTAGGATAACTTGCCAAAGTTAATCCTTTGAGGTTTCAAGTATAGTACTTATTGGTTACCCGGCTGAGGTAAACCAACGGGAGTTGTCAAACTACAATAGATCTATCAATTATACTCGCGTTCACTAGTGTAAAACCCGCAAGTGATTATGGCTCATGAATTTTAGTTATGTAATGGTGGCAGAAATAGTATCACTCGTGCAACAACCAAAGAAAAAGACTTGTATTCGGTTTTTAAAGCAAGTAGCATGTATCCCCCTAACAGGGTTTGTAAAGCATTTAGAAAGCGTTTTAAAAAGTGTGAGGCTATGAAAACTCACCTGGGCTTAAGGCTATGTGATTGATGTCAAAGTGACTAGAGGTCTAGGCTGCTTACTCACGTATCTTGAGGTCTATTATTGTTGTGTAGGCATGTCAAGCTCTAGTTGTTTTGTTTTAGGTTTATTAAGTGTTTTTAGGATTCTTAGATATAATATAACACCGTTCAGGCCATCGTAATCCAGAAGTATAACTCCTCATATGAAGCTCTCTACTATTGTATTATGCTGCCAACATAATACCGTTCGGGCCATCATAATTCAGAAGTATATAACTCCTCACACGAAGTTCCTTACTATTGAGTTATATTGTTATTAGAGTTTTAGTTATAACATAACACCGTTCGGGCCATCATAATTCGGAAGTATATGCAATAATCGTTTGAGGAGCCAGGGCACTTTAAATCGTAAACCCAACATGTAACACCCCAACCCGACAAGGGCTAAAATGTCACATTCATGGTGTCAATCAGAACAAACACAAGCATAAACTTTAATAATACAAACGAATACCAAGGTTACAAACGGTTCTATGGTAAAGGAAATATAATATCAGAATTAAAGTACAAAATGACTAATCTAAAACCTCTTCAAAACCACTAGTAATCCATCAACGCAAATCCTCTCTAAAAGCTCCTATTTGCGCTCTTCACCCATAACCCAGCTTCCTTCTAAAACCTGCCCCGGGAAAAAGAAAACGCGGTTGAGCTTAAAAAACTAGTGAACATATATAACAATAAAGTAATATGAAACAGAAAATAAAGACAGAATAGTTGCATTGGATAAGTATCGGAAGGTGTAACATGGTTAGAATATGAAGGTAAAGTTAAGTAAAGTAGAAATAAATGTAGAGGTTAAGTGTAGCGGTAAATGTAAGGATTAAATATAAGTTAAGTGTAAAAGTAAATGTAAAGGTACCAGGTTAAAAGTTTAAGTTTAGGTTTTATATTCAGTATTTCAACCACGTGCCTAGAACAGATCAGATAATATCAGTAGCAGTCTCATATGAAATCCAGAGGGGAGGCCTCAGAATATCAGATGTAAACAGAGGGGTGACCTCAATGGGTTGTGAAGGACGTGTATTGCATACACAGCCACATTCACCAGAGAACAGATAATAATAACAGATAACAGATAATAGATAACAGACCTAGGATGCATCCATTCGCCCCTTACCCATTCACGTGCATACCATAATCAAAGGGACGGTGTGAGAAATCACTAACCCACACATGAGTCATGCCACTGGTGCATCAATGACACGGACATGGAACCCCCATGCCTAGTGATAGCCCGGGTTTCATACTGAATGGGTCAATGTTTAATTTAAAAGGTTCAGATTACATATCAGAATTTAAATGTCCAGATATAACAGAAATTCAGATTATACAGATCATATCAGATGGTATA
>LBNU01019374.1:38450-52768 GCA_014162995.1 Artemisia annua
TCGTAATAAGTATAACGTCCTTTTTAGTGAAAATGGAAGTAAGATACTTAAAGATGGCATAACCATAGCCAAAGGTGTTCTTAAAAACAACGTATATGTCATGAAATTGGATCAAACATCTAAAGACAAACTTTGTCTTACTTCATTAGATGAATCCTCAACTTTATGGCATAGACATTTAGGACACGCTAACATGAGGCTAATTCAAAACCTCTCCTCCAAAGACTTAGTTCGAAACCTACCTAACTTGAATTACGACCAACACTTTTGTGATGCTTGCAAAGTCGGCAAACAAGTCCATAATAGCCATAAGGCTAAAAATATGGTTTCTACATCTAGGTGTCTAGAACTTTTGCATATGGATTTGTTTGGTCCATCCGCTATACAAAGTTATGGAGGCAACTTCTATACTTTGAGTGGATGATTATTCAAGGTATACTTGGACAAAATTTTTGAAAAGTAAAAATGAAGCTTTTGATAAATTTGAGATTCTAAGTAAGAAAATTCAAAATCAAGTAGGGTATAATATTGTGTCTATTAGAACGGATCATGGTCGTGAATTTGATAATGAATTTCAATTTGGAAACTTTTGTGATAAAAATGGTATTACTCATTACTTTTTGGCTCCACGTACTCCTCAATCTAATGGTGTAGTAGAACGTAAAAACCGGACTTTGCAAGAGATGAGTAGAACAATGCTTAACGAACAAAACATTCCACAAAAGTTTTGGTGTAACGCCGTTGACACATCAACGTACATTCTTAATCAAGTCTTAATTAGACCGTTTTTAAACAAAACTCCTTATGAACTTTATAAAGGTAAAAAGCCTACATTAGGATACTTTAGAGTGTTTGGGAGTAAACGCTTCATTCTTAATACCAAGGATTATCTCACCAAATTTGACCCAAAGTCTTATGAAGGTGTATTTCTTGGATACTCACAAAATAGCAAGGTTTACATTGTTTTAAACAAAAAAACCTTAGGAGTCAAGACTTTGTGTAGTTTACACTTCATTTGATTGTGTGTTTTAAGTTGTGATCGGTTAGTATTTTAGTCCTTAAAATACATGGTGTGACGGGAGTTGTTGTACCCTTGTAAAGAACTAAACGGGAGTGGTTGTACCCTTGTAAAAGAACTCGACATCTAGCTTAGTGTCGGTAAACTTGTAAGCGACGTGTAAGGTTTTCTCCGCCGGTGAAAGGAGCTTGTTGACTAGTGAAAGAAACTATCGAGTTGGATACTCGGGGCGTGGACGTAGGGCAAGGAAAATAGAGTTCCTTGTAGCCGAACCACGATAAACAATCGTGCCATGGTTTGATCGTTTCTTTCATTACACTTGCATATTACTTATTGTCTTTGTGTTTATATCTTTGATTAAACGGAAAGTTTCAAAAGATAATTAGACTAAAAACCGGTAAACTATTCAACCCCCCTTCTAGTTTTCCACAATTGGCATCAAGAGCTACGTTACTCAAGCTTTTAAAATATATTGTGTTTTAAAACTTGTAACGATCCATGGATTTTGAAAATTACAAAGAAGGGCAATCTATGCAAAGACCACCACTTTTTGAAGCAAATTGTTTTATCTATTGGAAAAACCGATTTGAAACTTACGTGAAATCTAAAGATATAGATTTATGGTTTATAATTGTTGATGGTGATAATATAGTTACAAACACTAAAGATGAAGATCAAAAGAAATTTATTGCTAAGAATAATGAAGCTAAAATGATGTTATATAATGCTTTGCCTAAGAAAGAATATGAAAGAGTCTTTATGTGTAAAACCGCTAAAGAAATTTGGCAATCTTTAATAGTCACCCATCAAGGAAACTCACAAGTTAAGGATAACAAAATTGATCTTCTCATTCAACAATATGAACAATTTGTTATTCCCGAAGATAAAAGTATTGATAGTGCATTTGCTAGGTTTAACACTATTATTACTTCGCTTAAAGCACTTGATGAATCTTTTTGTAGCAAGAATTTTGTCAGGAAATTCCTTAGAGCACTCCATCCGAAGTGGAGAGCAAAAGTGACGGCAATTGAAGAATCCAAGGATCTTTCAAGCATGTCACTTGATGAGCTAATTGGAAACCTCAAAGTTCATGAAATGGTAATAGAAAAAGATTCGGAAATAGTTAAAGGCAAGAAGGAAAAAGTCAAGTCTATTGCCTTGAAAGCTAGAGTACAATCAAGTGATGATGAAGAATCTAGTTCCGATAGTGATGATGAAGAATATGCCATGGCCGTTAGAGACTTCAAGAAGTTCTTTCGTAGACGAGGGAAATTTGTAAGACAACCTAAAGATGACAAGAAAACCTTCCGAAAAGATCGTGATGATAAGAAAAGAAGAGTTGAAAGGAAATGCTATAGGTGTGGAGACACAAGTCATCTAATAGGAGAATGCCCAAAACCGCCCAAAGGCAAATCACAACAAGCTTTTGTAAGTGGCACTTGGAGTGACTATGAAGAAGATGACGATGAGCCAAAAAATGATGATGTTGCTCTCATGGCTCATGACTCAAATGAGGTACTCTCGGACTCATCTTATTCGTCTATTGATGATGACACCTTACAAAAAGAATATAACAAACTTTGTGAACTAAGCCTAAAAATCATAAACAAAAATAAATTTTTGAAAACTAAAAAGGAGTTTTTGGAAAATGAAGTTTATGAGTTAAAAGAAAAGGCTAAAAGATTAGAAAAGAGTAAAAGTGTTGACACATTGTGTAAATCATGTGAAGAGCTTAAACTCGAAATTGAGAAACTAAAAGTTACTCAAGATGATCTAATAAAACAAACCACAAAGTTTAAGAAGTTTGATAAAAGCATTTCTTGTGCGGATGAAATTATGAAGCTTCAAAAATCACCATTTGATAAAACAGGTCTAGGCTTCATGAAATTAGAAACTTCGAAAGAACAAACGAAACAAGAAAATAAAACACAAGAAACTAGCAAAATTGCTACAGCAACCCGCGGAACAGGCGGAACCCAAAACAAGGTTCCGCCCGTTGAACCCAAAGGTTCCGCCAGGTCTGCAGTAGCAAAAACAGCTTCCACATCAAACCGTTCAAAATTTGTTAAAGTCACATATAAAAATGAAACAAAACCTGCTGTTAAAACTGGAGTAGGACTTGATAAAAATGAATTTAGAACTAAAACCACTCAACCAAAACCTAAGACACCTTTTCCCAAACGCCCCTTTCCAAAAAGCAACTACAACCCACGACCAAACTACCAACATGTTTGGAACCAAAACACTCCTGGACATTACCAAACTCCAAATTACATGTCATGGAATCCTTATGCTCTATTTTCATACTTAAGTCAAGTTAATGGCTTGCTTAACCAAAATGGACCCATGAGAAATTGGGGACCAAATGTTTGAGTGTTTTTCATAAAATAGGTGTGCCTTAAAGTATGTTTGGAACCGGATGAATGGATTAAAGATAGCGGTTGTTCAAGGCACATGACGGGTAACAAAAGCCTCTTCTCAACATATCACAAATGTGATGGAGGTAATGTTACGTTTGGTAGTAAAGCTAAGAGCAAAATCATCGGAAAAGGTACAATCTCTCATGACTCCCTTTTTATAGATGATGTAGCTCATGTTGATAACTTAGGTTTTAATCTTCTTAGTATTAGTCAACTTTGCCGTAATAAGTATAACGTCCTTTTTAGTGAAAATGGAAGTAAGATACTTAAAGATGGCATAACCATAGCCAAAGGTGTTCTTAAGAACAACGTATATGTCATGAAAATGGATCAAACATCTAAAGACAAACTTTGTCTTACTTCATTAGATGAATCCTCAACTTTATGGCATAGACGTTTAGGACACGCTAATATGAGACTAATTCAAAACCTCTCCTCCAAAGACTTAGTTCGAAACCTACCTAAGTTGAAATACGACCAACACTTTTGTGATGCTTGCAAAGTCGGTAAACAAGTCCATAATAGCCATAAGGCTAAAAATATGGTTTCTACATCTAGGTGTCTAGAACTTTTGCATATGGATTTGTTTGGTCCATCCGCTATACAAAGTTATGGAGGCAACTTCTACACTTTGGTAATAGTAGATGATTATTCAAGATATACTTGGACAAAATTTTTGAAAAGTAAAAATGAAGCTTTTGAAAAATTTGAGATTCTAAGTAAGAAAATTCAAAATCAAGTAGGGTCTAATATTGTGTCTATTAGAACGGATCACGGTCGTGAATTTGATAATGAATTTCAATTTGGAAACTTTTGTGATAAAAATGGTATTACTCATAACTTTTCGGCTCCACGTACTCCTCAATCTAATGGTGTAGTAGAACGTAAAAACCGGACTTTGCAAGAGATGAGTAGAACAATGCTTAACGAACAAAACATTCCACAAAAGTTTTGGTGTAACGCCGTTGACACATCAACGTACATTCTTAATCGAGTCTTAATTAGACCATTTTTAAACAAAACTCCTTATGAACTATATAAAGGTAAAAAGCCTACATTAGGATACTTTAGAGTGTTTGGGAGTAAATGCTTTATTCTTAACACCAAGGATTACCTCACCAAATTTGACCCAAAGTCTTATGAAGGTGTATTTCTTGGATATTCACAAAATAGTAAGGCTTACATTGTTTTAAACAAAGAAACCTTAAGAGTCGAGGAATCGTTGAACGTAACATTTGACGAGAGTCCACCTCCCTCTAAGACATCACCTTTGGTAGATGATGACTTAGTTGAAAGTCAAGCTATGGAAAATCAAGTCACCATAGAAAATGACAAGGAAGAAGAACCACCAAACAAAGAAATTGTTAATGTTAAAGAGTCCAAAAGTCATCCATTAGATAATGTCATAGGTAAAATTAACGAGAGAACGTTAAGGTCTAAAGCCCAAAATGAAAGTAACTACTTTTGTTTCGTGTCAACCATTGAACCTAAAAACATTAACGAAGCCATTAAAGATGAGTCATGGGTAATAGCCATGCAAGAAGAGTTAAACCAATTTGTTAGGAATGATGTGTGGACATTAGTTCCTCAACCTAAGAGTCAAACTATAATTGGTACAAAATGGGTTTTTCGAAATAAAATGGATGAAAATGGTGTTGTGTCTAGAAACAAAGCTAGGCTAGTGGCACAAGGATATAACCAACAAGAAGGCATTGACTACGATGAAACTTTTGCTCCGGTAGCTAGGCTCGAGTCAATTAGAATCTTACTTGCATATGCATGTGCACACAACTTTAAACTTTTTCAAATGGACGTCAAAAGTGCATTCTTAAACGGTTTCATAAATGAAGAAGTATATGTTGCTCAACCACCGGGCTTCATTGATTTTGAAAAACCTAATCATGTCTATAAACTTAAAAAGGCTTTATACGGACTTAAGCAAGCTCCAAAAGCATGGTATGATCGACTCAAAACCTTCCTAGTTGACCATAGGTATATCATGGGCTTAGTTGATAATACTCTCTTCACTAAGAAGAAAGATTCACATATTATCATAGTCCAAATCTATGTTGATGACATTATATTCGGATCAACTTGTCAAGAATTATGCGACGATTTCTCAAAAATCATGCATGACGAGTTTGAAATGAGTATGATGGGAGAACTCAACTTTTTCCTAGGACTCCAAATCAAACAACTAGAAGATGGTATCTTCTTTAACCAATCTAAGTATATTAGGGACATGCTTAGGAAATTTGGATTAGAAGATTCTAAACCAATCAAAACACCCATGTCCACGGAAACTAAACTTATCAAGGATGAGGAAAGTGAATCCGTAGATAGCACTAAATATAGGGGTATGATTGGAAGTCTACTTTACCTAACGGCTAGTAGACCCGACATTATGTTTAGTGTTTGTCTATGTGCTCGTTTTCAAGAAGATCCTAAAGTAATTCATCTTGAAGCCGTTAAAAGGATCTTTAGATACATTAAGGGCACTACACACTTAGGATTATGGTATCCCAAAGGAACGGGAATGGACACCATAGTGTATGCCGACTCGGATCATGCCGGTGACTATGTTGATAGAAAAAGCACAAGTGGTACTTGTACTTTTGTTGGACATTGTCTCACCTCATGGTTCTCTAAGAAGCAAACGGCTCTCGCTATCTCAACAACGGAAGCCGAATACGTTTCGGCCGGAAAGGCATGTCAACAAGCTCTTTGGATGAAGCAAGCTCTTGTCGACTACGGAATTCAACTAAACGACATCTCCATCCTTTGCGACAACAAAGGAGCCATAGATCTTAGTAAAAATCCCGTCCAACATTCCCGAACCAAACATATCGAAATCCGTCATCACTTTCTTCGTGACAACATCCAAAAAGGAAACATCTCAATCGAGAAAGTTTCTTCCGAAGACAACATAGCCGACATTCTCACAAAACCTCTCAAACGAGAACCCTTTAACCTTCTTAGGTTAGGCTTAGGACTCATGGAACCCACATTGTAGTTCTAAACATTAGACAAAAATCACAAAAACCAAAACAAATAAATAATTTTTTTTTTCAGCAGAGTCGGCGGAACCCTGCGACCCAACGGGCGGAACCCCCTTTTTGGTTCCGCCGTATCCGCCGACCTGCAGAACTTTTTATTTGTTTATATTAAACCAAACACCCCTTTCCACCCATCATTTCCAAACTGCCACTATTCACTCATCCTCACCCACGAATTTTTGATCCTGAAACCATCCTCATTGCTCTCTAATCATCATTGTAAGTATCCTAAACATAATTACACTCCTGATCTGAGTCTAGGAATTCTATTTTTGCACAAAATCAAAAACTTGGGGTTATGCATTAACTTGAGAAATTAATGTAGAAACTTAGGTGTTAAACAAAACTAATCATGTTTCCCATAGTTAGGAATTGCATTCTTATAAACTATTAACATGTTTACTAAAACACCCCATGTCAAATTCTTGCAAAAATTTCTCACAAATAGGACAAATATTTTTTCGTCTCACATTGTGAATACAAAATCAAAACGTTATGTTTAAAACATCACTTGCATAATGTCTCTTGAATGCTAAAGGGAATACATAACCAATATGTATTTTCGGGTACATTCAAACGAAGCTACATTGAACTAGGAGCGTTTGGGTTATCTTTTGTTTTATAACAAAACTTGCACTATAAAAACGTTTTGAGCATCAAAATGAGTCAAGATAACCGCACCTCCACATGGTTTTCATATAGGCACACACTAGAAAATCTACATTGCAATAGTCGTTAACATAGACTAAAATGTGATATTTTATTTTTCTAGGAATCATCATGCCTCCCGTGACTCATTACGATCACAAAGACACCATTAAGTACCTTCCAAAACACCACAAAACCAAAGGCCTTACCGAAAACCAAATCAACATCTTCAAAGCCCTAGAAAAGAGATATGTCCATGAGGGTAGAACCATCGACCCATCCTTCCTAGCCGGAACAAACCTACCCGCCGAATTTGCGGCCATTAACTTTGATTGTCTCTTAGAGATAAACGAGCCTATTTGTCCTAGGTTCATTCTAGAGTTCTATGCTTCCGTCAACCTCTCCTCCGATGATTATGGACGTATGTCTATAAATTTCTCGGCTAGTGGCCATCCTTACTCCTTCACCCTAGATGAGTTTGCTCAAATCCTAGGTGTCCCAAACCGTGGTACTTGCATCTACACCGACAAGCATACCCTCTCAACTCTTGACACGCTCATTGACCGCATTCATCCCTATGATACACCTCTTGTGTCAAAAGATGTACTTCGTGACCACCTATTCATTAGGACCACCACCACTTAGAGAACCCGTTCGGGAAATGAGGTTAACAAGAATCCATATGGAATTGAACTCAATGAACTCAAGCCCCAATTCGAGAAATGGGAGGAAGTCCTTAGAGCCAATGTCATTAGCACTCTAGGAAACCGGGATCATATCAATGTCTGCCTTTGCTACATGATGTACTCCTTGTCCGTTAGGCAACCCTTCAACCTTGCCTATTACATGGCCAAGAGAATGGTCGACATTCCCGTGCAAGGCACAACGGCTATGCCGTATGGAATACTCTTCACCCGTCTCTTTAGGTTCATCTCCCCCATTCCTCCAACTCCTAGAGGTCTTCGCCTAGACTACTCTCTCATCCCACACACATTTATCCCACTTAGTGATAAGAGAGTCTACAAAACCCAAGGCAAACGCCCTCATCCTCCTACCTCATCATCATCATCTTCAATGAGTGAAAATGAGACTTTGCCCAACTCTAGCCTTCCACCTCTAGAATACCTTCCACAACTTCCAACTATTCCTAATGAGTCGGCGGAATTCAAGCAAACGAAGGGGATGTTCAAGAACATCGGGAGGTTCCTTGGCAAGCTCAAGAAGAAGATTGACCGTCAATGAGAGCGGGTGTGTAGGAGTGTTTGGCACTAGGTGATATTTGAACAATTTGGTCATTTGAACAATGTGTGTTATGTTTTTATGTGTTGGTAGGATATTTGGTACAATTTGGAACATGTTTGAACTAACTTTGATGCAGGATGACAACATTTGGCATGTTGTCAAATTTTCAAGTTTATGAAAAATTTCACTAAGTATAGTGAAATTCGCTAGCCCCCGGTCAAAGTCCAACCGTATGCGTGTTTACATGTCCAATTTTTGCATTTCCTAACCAGATATGAATTATATTTTCACTTTTAAGAGTTTTCGGAAAATTTGAAAATCGTCTTGCGGGTCAAAATAGTGGACTGCCATTTTTTAAGGGTCTGGCGGAACTGGCGGCACCCTCAGAAGGGTTCCGCCAGTGTAAATTTCTGGGCAACCCAGAAATGGCCCAACGGATTCCGCGGAACCCTCAGATGGGTTCCGCCCGTGTAGTCCGAAGGTTCCGTCAGTTCACCTGGAAATTTTTATTCGTTTTCAAAATTTTAGAAATCCAAACTTCCTCAAATCAACCTTATATGTTAGAAACTCATTCCCTATTAGTTTATAACATCATTAGGAGTATTCTAAGATTCTAAAACCAATAGGAATCCCTTTCCCGCCAAAAACCAAATTAAATCATAACCACCTCAAGGAACCCTCACACATAAAGGAAGGAACCTTCCCAAAGGATCCTTCCAATCCGTGAAACATATTCACCCAACCATTTTGACAAGACCACTAAGCATTTAGTGCAAATCTTTGTCTTCTTACTCCATCACCTCCATTGGATTGACTTCCAATTGATTTGACAACCTTCATTACTCACCCAAATCATTACAAACCTCAAAATTCCTATGGCCAAACATCAAATCCAAACACTACCTCCAACATCTCTTCCACCCTATAAATATAACCATCTTAGAACACCTCAAATCACACCATCACCATCAAAATCCCTTCTCTTAAGACTATAAACCACAACCTTGACAATGACGAAGTCAACAATCACCTCTCAACCACCTCGACCCATTCGGAGAACGGCACGAATTAGTGTCAAACCAATTTGCTCACACCAAACCATCAACCTAAGCTCCTCATCTTCGGATGAATTCTCTTCACCCATCAAAAGTGAACACTTTTTAAACCTTGCATCCCCAACTCCATCACCCAAAGGAGCAAATGAGCTCACTACTCCACCACCAACAAAATCACCCATTGACCCAACTCCACCAAGTGCACCAATCCAAACATCCAAAACTCCATCACCATCAACACTACCTCAACTTGAACCAATGGAGTTATTTGGGTCTCCTCCAACATCACCACATCCATTTGTCCAAGATCTTAATGATCTTCCACCTAGATCAACAAATCCACCACCTTTGACAAATGAAAAACCAAGCCCATTGTTTGACCACAATGAGCCTTTTGATCAAATTCCACCACCACAACAAGCCTTCAACCAACCTAAACCATTGTTGTTTCACCCTATTTTCAAAGACATCCATGGCCCTCTATATGGAGAACCAAACTTTGAAAATCATGATCACCCAAGTCCACCACATTCACAACCCCAACTATTTGAGTCTTTTCTTCCTTCTTATGAGGAAATTCAAAGAATGGTCGAAAACAACCTTCATCAAGCAATGGACTTGCAAACCACATTGCTTGAATCCATTTCAAACCCATCCTCCAACCAAGAAACCAAAACCAACCTACCTCCACCACCATCATCTAATGACCCATTTCCACCCACTCATCACCATGCTTGCTCACAATGTGAGCAAATGGTCAAAATAGGTGAAAGCATCGAGATGTTGCTTCACCATTTTCAAGATGAGACCCGCTTCGCTATACAACACATCCTAGAACGTTTGGATGCTCTTTCCCATCCAAACCAATCCTAGAGCCCTTTTGGAGGCCTTTTGCCCCATTTTAGGAAGTGTTTGAAGTCCTCTACTTATAGAAGTAGGATTTTATTTTTCTTTTATTTCTTGGTTATTTTTAACTTTATTTTTAGTTTCTTTAGAAGTAGGGGTGTATTTTCATTTCTTGTCTATTGACTTTTTGAAAGTCAAAATTTTACTTGGAATGATATCTTCTACTACTATCTTATTTTCATTATTGGTTGATCATATATGAGTTGTGATTATGGTTGATTATATTCTCATAATATGTGGTGAGTACATGCTTGATTATGTATCATTATCACCAACTAACCATTTTTTTGTAGGTTCAAAATCCATATTTCCCAACTTGGCACTCCTTTTAGGGGGAGTATCGACCAAGGGGGAGTAAGTGCATAGTTCCGCTACGCTACTCTTCTTTTTGTTTCGACAAAAAGGGGGAGAAAGTTATCTAAACTTAGTAACTTAAAATGATTTTCATCAATTAAGTAAAACAAGTTTGATATAACATTTTTTTTAAGTCTTAACACTAAAATTTGTGAGTTACTTAAAAACAAAGTTTATGTTTTGTCATCAACAAAAAGGGGGAGATTGTTAATACAAATATCGCCTAAAAACGTTATTTATATTTTACGATCTTTGCTAAGTTTTGTTAATGACAAAGTATAAACTTTAGTTTTTAGTAAAACATGATTTTAGTTTAAAGTCTTGCATAACTAGACATTTGCTACATTTACATTTCATATAAAACACAACATTTTTATATTTCTTAAAATAGAAATGTCACATCCCATTTATGGTAAGTTTTGTCAACATACATTTAAGGAAAGGTTGTGTGTTTGACTCACCATAGGTTTCTTACACAAGTTTTGTGTGTTTGACTCTCCATAGTTTTCTTACACAAAGTTTTGTGTTTGACTAATATTTAGTTGATGTGACTTTGGTTGGTTTGGTAAGTTATTGCAAAACACACTGTCAGACCTGGCGGAACCCTCGTGGTACACGGGCGGAACCCTTCTGAGGGTTCCGCCGTATCCGCCAGACCTGCTGGATGTTTTGCTATAAATACCAAGCCATTTGTTAGAATTTTCTTTTTATCACTTCTCATTATACTTTGCACATACACATTCATATCTTTCATCTAACCCTTTAACATCTCATTGTTGTGAAGATTCTTTTGTAGCAAAGAAGTTCACAAGTGCATATTAAGTTACAAGTATTCAACACAACGTTGCAAGACTTGTTAGCTTAGCATCGTGTAGACTTTGTGTAGTTTACACTTCATTTGATTGTGTGTTTTAAGTTGTGATCGGTTAGTATTTTAGTCCTTAAAATACATAGTGTGACGGGAGTTGTTGTACCCTTGTAAAGAACTAAACGGGAGTGGTTGTACCCTTGTAAAAGAACTCGACATCTAGCTTAGTGTCGGTAAACTTGTAAACGACGTGTAAAGTTTTCTCCGCCGGTGAAAGGAGCTTGTTGACTAGTGAAAGAAAGTCTCGAGTTGGATACCCGGGGCGTGGACGTAGGGCAAGGAAAATAGAGTTCCTTGTAGCCGAACCACGATAAACAATCGTGTCATGGTTTGATCGTTTCTTTCATTACACTTGCATATTACTTATTGTCTTTGTGTTTATATCTTTGATTAAACGTAAAGTTTCAAAAGATAATTAGACTAAAAACCGGTAAACTATTCAACCCCCCTTCTAGTTTCCCACAATTCCGATGTACTGTGACTCGAAAAGTGCGATAGCAATTTCCTGCAACACGGTTCTGCATTCAAAGTCTAAGCACATTGATCTCCGTTATCATTTCATCAAGGAGCATGTTGAAAAGGGTACAATAGAGTTATATTTCGTGGGTACTGAATACCAACTGGCAGATTTGTTCACAAAACCTTTAGCTCCCTCAAGGTTCGCTGAACTAGTCCACCGAATTGGTATGCGGTGTTTGACTCCAGATGATCTAAACTCTTTTCTAGAAAACATTTAACTGAGTCAAATACCAAAACCATTGTTGTACATATTTATCAAAAACAAAAATACAAAATCAAAAAATCTTCAAAAATACCAAAAAGATTTTACATTTTTTATGTTTTATTTCTATTTTTTTCTTTCTTTTCTCTCGTTTGTCAAATGCATGTACACTACCTTCATCCACACTTTAGTTTATCAAAAATCTCTCAATTTTCATACCAAGTGTTGAGGGGGAGAAAATGTTCTTCAAAATTCAAAACTCTTGTTCAAACATGTGTACTTGCACATTTCAAAAAGTTATGATGTTATCATGTAATAATGGTGGAACGTCACAGGTTATCCCTCGTATCATTTATTTTACTTTTCTTAATTCCTTTTAGCTTAGTATGTCTTTGGTATTAACGGTCGTTACATTAAATCGTTATTTATTAAAGCTTTAGACCTTTAATATGATTGTTTTGTAGTTAAAGGACCAATATTGCCAAAAGATCAAACTTTTCAAAATTATAACCTAAATAAACACCCCCCGTCGTTTTTCACTTTTTCACAAAATCAAAAACCAAACACACTCTTTCATATCAAACGGTCTAAATCAAAAACGCGAATCCGTGCTCAAAATCTTCAAACCGTAAGTGGTTACATAATCTTTGGCCTATTTTAAAACTTGGTTTTCAATGAATTAACTTTTTAATGGCTAGATTATTCGCAATTTTGATTTATAATTCTAGGGTTTCGTTATTTTGGTATGTACGTGATTTAGGTGTTTTTTGGTTAAGTTATCTTAGGGCTTTTGATCTTAAATGTATCCTAATCTTGTCCATAACTGTTAATCATTACATCTATCACATATGTATGGATTTCGAAAACTAGGGTTTCGAATTAATTGGGTTTTCATGTTTGAATGTTGTTTAGTTTAATTTATGTGATGGGATATGTTTGTTAGTGTTTTTGTAACTTGTTTATGCTCTTTAATTGTTCTTAACATCTCTTTTCATTTCAGTGTTCTAGAGTCTAATTAATTGGTCTTGCTGTGTTCTTACAAGTGTTAATTGACGTATTTCATTGGTATTACAACATGAATTCTCGTAAATTATGTTCTAGATAATTTAGCGCTCGTTCCTTTCGAGATCTTTTGTATGAGCCTTGATGTGTTTCTAACTGATTGTATCATACTTTATTCATCAGGTGTTCATTCAAGGATAAATCGTTTCAACAAAAACGTATGTCTTCAAAGATTTCGAAAATTCTTGAATAAGAATTTTTTGAGAAAAAGTTATCGAGATCTTTTCTTGATAATTTTATCGAGATCTTTCGAAAATTTTTCGAGATCTTTCCTTAACAATAGTTATCGAGAACTCTTTGAAAATTTTCGAAATATCTCAACAAAATTATCGAGATCCTAAGATTTTCGAGATCTTCTTAAATTATCGAGATCGTATAATTTTTGAGAACATTCAAAACTTTCGAGATCTTTCATGGTTATCGAGAACATGTGAAATGGAGTTATCGAGAACTTTGCTCAGAATTATCGAGAACCTTTGTTGTTTAGAGTTATCGAGATTTTTTCATTTGAAATTATCGAGAACACTATGTACAAAAGTTATCGAGAACTTCCTAAGTAATAGTTATCGAGAACTTTATTTGTCATATTTTCGAGATCATACTTGACTTATTTTTGAGAATTCATATGTATTGTAACTTATCGAAAACATGTATAATGAATGAATCCTCATGAATGTGTATGATGTTTGCGTTGTAATAAGGTTTATTAATTTGTGATTGTGTGGTATTTATGTTCATGTAATTATTAGACGCTTGTGCTTTAAATGTTTAAATGCTATGTCTTATTAGATACATGTTAATTGATAATACTATCACTTATCACATATTAATTAACTGGACCATAAATGCAACATGTAACTTATACGTCTTTGAATTTCAAACATGGATGAAGACTAATGACTAACGAATCTGGATGTTTGATTTCATGACTTTACATTTACAGAACACAATGGCTCAACACAATGAAT
>LBNU01019375.1:0-12713 GCA_014162995.1 Artemisia annua
TTATATATTATCTTTGAGTTCTTCAAAGTACTTCCATTCATATAATAAAGCAAAACGTCACAATATATCTTTAACTAAAACGGGTAATTTGTAAAAGATAATTAACATAAAAAGCGGTAAACTATTCAACCCCCCTTCTAGTTTTCCACACCGTCTACAAACCAAACAGGCCCTAAGTTTATGTTAAATTTAGATTGGGGATTACTTAATTATTTATTAAGTGTTTACTAATTTAATACTCACTCCGTCTTAAAATTATATTCCCCTTTTAATTTTTTTTCGTCTTTCTTTTTCAGCTTTGACCTTAAATATTTTTGTTTATATTACTATTTTTTTGATGCAAATATATGAATGGATTGAGTTTTAAATGTATTTTTCATTGGTATAATTTTCATCAAGTATTCTATAACACAAACAAAAAATATTTAAAGTCAAAGTTGAGAAAGAAAGACCGAAAAAAATCAAATGGGGACTATAATTTTGAGGCGGATGGAGTAATTAAAAGGGAGAGCATTTGTATCATGACTATCATCTCTTATATAATAAAAGAATTTTAAAAGTGTAAAATGAAATTAGAATTATGAAGTGTATCATTTTGCGGAAGTGATTGACACGCTTTTAATTTTTATTAGGACACTCCAAATTATGCATTAAACAGTTGTACTTTTAGTATAAACTGCTTTAACTGCTTGTACTGTGAGTGTCCTAGTAAAAAATATGAGCGTGCCAATAACTTCCCATCATTTTGTAATGTGAAAAAAAAATCAACTTTTCTCGTTAGCCAATTGAAAATCAAAAATATACTTCTCTTGGTCAAACTTTAAAAAAAACGATGTGTATTACAAAAGAAATAATTAAAAGAAATAGAGGTGCTGATTTTGTTAAAAAAAAATGTTAATGAATTAAACTTCAGTAGATGTTTATTGGATTTTAAATAAGTTTATAAAATTTATCACATTTCATATAACTAATAGCTTTTTAAATTTAATACAACCTTATATCATGACTATCATCTCTTATATAATAAAAGAATTTTAAAAGTGTAAAATGAAATTAGACTTATGAAGTAATTAAAGGGGAGAGCATTTGTATCATGACTATCATCTCTTATATAATAAAAGTCTTATATAATAAAAGAATTTTAAAAGTGTAAAATGAAATTAGACTTATGAAGTGTATCATTTTGCGGAAGTGATTGACACGCTTTTAATTTTTATTAGGACACTCCAAATTATGCATTAAACAGTTGTACTTTTAGTATAAACTGCTTTAACTGCTTGTACTGTGAGTGTCCCAGTAAAAAATATGAGCATGCCAATAACTTCCCATCATTTTGTAATGTGAAAAAAAAATCAACTTTTCTCGTTAGCCAATTGAAAATCAAAAATATACTTCTCTTGGTCAAACTTTAAAAAAAAACGATGTGTATTACAAAAAAAATAATTAAAAGAAACAGAGGTGCTGATTTTGTTAAAAAAAAATGTTAATGAATTAAACTTCAGTAGATGTTTATTGGATTTTAAATAAGTTTATAAAATTTATCACATTTCATATAACTAATAGCTTTTTAAATTTGATACAACCTTATACTTTATACATTCTATACTTTTTTTTTTCTTTTTCTTTTTCTTTTTTTTTCAGAAATCGCAATTTATATATCGTTGTCATTTACAAATATAATTATCATTGTAGATTAAATTAATGTATATGTACGAAATTATAAATATCAAATGGCAGCACAAATTACTCTAACATGTAAATGAATCCACGCGATTCTATATATACAAGCGACTCATATTTATTCCTCTTTGCGAGTTTAAGTAAGGATATCTAAAAGAATATCATTTTTACTGCCCACGTTCAATAAGGACTCACATTATTTCTTTTTATAAGTTTAACTCATGCGTACACCGGTTAAGAAGTTAAAAACGGCTAAAATTATTGTTCATGGGGAAATAAATATTAAACTTAAAGCACGAGTATTAATCGAATTGAATACATAATGAAATTTTTATGTAAAAACGGGTGTGTATATGAGCATTATAAATATATGAGTATTAAATGTTCTACATAATTTTATAAAAAAAAATGCACTGTTAAAAACCAATAAAACTAAAATTATTATTAACTGAAAAACAAAATTCAAAATGAAAGCACATATTACTATGATATAAAAATAAATATACTTAGAAAACCACTTATTAATAAAAGTTAATAAAATGATAAATATTAGTTGTTATTATCATTAAAAAGTTATATAAAAATCCGTTCACTTAACCTCATATAAGAAAACCATTTGCGCACCAGCTAATAGAGCTTTCGATTTTTTTTTCACTGTGTGTTGGAATGGAACTCCAATTATAATGTCGTATTTATTTCTACGATTAAGATAATTTAGATACTTAGAACTTATATGTATTGCGTTGTTAGATTACTTTGGCCTAGTTGGTTTGAGCTTCAAAATGATCGATATTTGTAACACCCCAATTTTTGCAAACCGATTTTTTTATATTCTAAAGCCTCCTAGTCAACCAATGGCAGCTCTAGGGTTTTAGAGAAGGGTATGCACTATAGAGTCGCTTTTTTAGGCTGGTTTTATCAGGTTGGGTTATTTGGGATTGCAATTAGGATTGACTTTTTCATTTTTTTATCCGCGTTTTCTACTGACATGGTCAAAACAACAACATAATGATAATTTCACATTTAAAAGTTCTAAAACTTGATACTTTAGATTACATATATAAATGAGCTCCATTTTATGAATGCATAAATTCTGTAAAATCTAATGTTTGCAAAACTAATAATTTGATCAATCTGATACTAATGGTAAATTGTAAATTTAAGTAGTTAGGCCTCAGCCCTTGAAAATAGAAAATGGTGGGCTAAATTTCAATATCACATTTGTATTTATAAATGGGCAATGGAAAAGATATATCCTTTAACTATTTGACTTATTTTGACCTACATCATCTCTTTCTTCTTAAAGAGCCGCTAACCATTCATATTTTCTGCTATTGCTCCTTTCTAATTAACTAAATCTATCTGTTTTATCAAATTGAAGAACTGAACAATGGTAAGTTGAATATGTTTAATGTAGATCCGCAATGTAGATCCGCCCCTGAAGTCAACTTATTTCATAAGCAATAAGGACCATTCTTGTAATAGTTTCTCTACCAGTGACTAAATCTGCCAAAAGTCAAAAGTTGAATTATAATAATATATTAGTTAAATAAGTCTGGGAGTTCCAGAACATTCATGTGTCTTCTTCTTCCCTCATTCACTACAACGCGCGCACACACACAAAGCATCCATAAGCTAGGTTTGATTCAAGATCATATTTTAGCAAAGTTTAAGTAAGGTATCACCTTATCCAAGCTCTAAAACGAATAAGCTAGGGTTTTCATCAACTGATTCAAGGTAAAGATCACATCTTGTTCTTAAATTCGTGTTTTATGATTACCCATTAGTGGGTAATGCTTAAAGATGATATTTTGATGTTATAAGTGGGTTTTGATGAATTTTATAAGATTATGTTAAGTTATTAATTTTGAGAATCACTAAGAAAACATGTTAATCATGTGTTTAAGATAAGATTAATGATGGGTAAATTGTTATGAAGTCATAACACTATATTGCGGTGTTAAAATTCAAAAAGTGTGATTATGTCACACGTGAGTCGTGGAACAAAACACCCACTATGACCTAGTTCATTTCTAATGCTTGTTTGTGACAAGTTAAGCCTTATTTTCAGTAAGCTCCGTGTTATCTACGTGATCCTAGGTTATAAAGGTTAGTCGGGGACATTTACGGGAGCTCGTGATACATTACAAGCTATATCGAGGTGAGTAACGTATATAAGATTAGCAACGGGACCTTAGTAGCCCGTTAAATGTACCACCTATTCCTGCACGTTCATGTATATATGTGTTATACTCGTGTTACGAATTGATATTAGTATAATTACATATTATGACTTTTAAATGCCTTACATGAGATTAGCTTATATGTGAGATAACTCAGATAGGTCAAAACAACCCGTAACGACCTGTGTGGTCTTAGTAACATCTTTTTAGCTTACATGATGAATCATTGCTTATTTTAACCTCCTAAGTAGATGACATGATTAACGGAGATAATTATGTTCTGAAAACGAAACTAAACCATCCTATGTGGATGACTTGTATGTTTAAATGATATTGTGAACCAAAAACGGGTTTAGGCATCCTTAGTGGATGACATAAGCCTTTAGATGGCTTTATGTCCAAAGCGGGACTTAAACGTCCTAAGTGGATGATTAGCATGAGTATAGAATTCATTAGACATCCTAAGTGGATGTGATTATTATAGTGTGATCACATGTTCCGAAATGAAACTTAGACAACCTATGTGGATGACTAGTACGATTATATGATTCATTATTCGCTTAATGCGAAGTTTAGACATCCTTAGTGTGTGATTTGTATATCATGTTAATAATATGTTACAAAGTGGGACTTAGACGTCCTATGTGGACGACTAGTATCAGCACATGAGTCATCAGATGCTTAATGCTAAGCATAGACATCCTGAGCGGATGAATAGCATATTATATTATTGATCCTTCCCTAATATGAGACTATACGGGTGAACAATTAGAGCTTTTTAAGCTATATTGAACCGAATAAGGGTTCATGACGTCATAAGTGAATGACTAGTATGAACTTAGCAATCAGATTGCTCATACGTATGATTATGAAGCACTTAGCCCCGACTAGAAGTGTTATCAAGCATCACGATCACTAAGCGGGGGAGTACTCAACGAAGCAACCTTTTAACTTTATAGCCATATTCTATTTTCAGTTTATATTCGTTATCTCACTAAGCTTATATCTTATGTTACTTTGTTTATATCTTTTCTTATAGGTGAGATCAAGTTTAAGGCTAAAGGTCGCAGGTTAGCTGCCAGTGGAGCTCATGGGTAATCGAGCTTATCATAAACCCTCTCTAATACAACGAAACCTCTAGGAAAATGCTTTCGAGTCATGATTTGTATAAACGCAGATTTATGTAGTTTAAAGATTAGTACATTTTATATTTGAAAGTCAAAAGGGGTGTTTGGCATAGTGCATGTTCCACCCGTTTTGACCCATTTTGGCTTTGGTACGCGTCTAAACGAATAACATGTCTTATGTACAGCTGTTTTTTATATTATATTATGGGTATGTTCAGGTTTGTCAAGTTTAAGCTTGCGAAAATAGGTTTTTCGAAAAATACGCAATTATATAATGTGTTCTTTTTGTAACAACAGGAGCATAAAGTCATATGCCTGGGAGCATACGGTTGTATGCTATAATAGTGCATCCTGATGTAGTAGTATAAAGCCATATGCTTTGGAGCATACGGTTGTATGCCTAACAATGTATTTTTGATACATGACCATAAAGCCACATGCCTGGGAGTATACGGCTGTACGCTATATATATAAAATAAAATAAAATAAGTAAAAAATAAAAACCTCTCCTTCCCCCGCCGCCTTCCGACCCGCGGGAGTATACAATGACAACTTCCGGACACTCATGCCCGATCGTGAGACTGCCTGTTGTGTGCTTTTCAATATAATGTTTTAATCACATAATAAACGAATGTTATTCTCTAATGGTTTGATTTTCTTAGTAGTTTGATTGCTTTGATTGTCTTGGTAAATACTACCTTTGACCTGATACATAATGAGGTCTAATTGAGACGATTTTATCATATGAGCTAGACAACTATTACGTATCGCTATAAGTATAAGAAATGTAGGAATTGAACTTTTGCACAAAATATACAAATCTTACCCAAATGACATCCTACACAAGTTCTTAATTATCAATAATTCTATGAATGAATGTTAGAAGAAATCTTCGGATATTTTTCTAAATTAAGTCACTGGATTACGAATGCATGGTGGATTTATATATGCACCCGAAGAACAGTGGGGTAGAATTCTCAATTATTGTAGATACTTCGTTAAAATAATGCAATGTTGTGTCACGGGTAGAGCCTATATGTCAACACGTTTTGAATGCTTCTTTGGAGCCTATTTTAAAATAATAAGAATATTATTTATAATAATAGCATAACTAATGATATTGATAACATTGGTAGTTAATGATAACTTGAACTGCTGTATAATTATTGTATAATCATTATAGTAGTTGATAATGAATTCATGAGTTTTGCTATAGAGATCCTTTTAAATTATAGAGAATCCATTTGCATTTTTTATTGGAACACTCTACTTTATGCGTTATATAGTTGTACATTTTAGATGAATGAAAAGTTTGCGTATTTTCTTGAAGTTTGTCTATTTTAGGATTTGCATGCTACTGTAATATTTAGGATTGACATTTAGTGACGTTTGTCTATTTTAGATGAATGAAAAGTTCGCCTGTTTTCGTTTTATAAACTGGCACAATTGAAATAGATTTTATCCTTTTTATATGTGCTAAATGAATGAATACGATCAAAGAGTTGTTTTGCTCATACATGTTCGTGAACTGTTTAATCTGTTCGTTTATAGTCTTTTAGGTTTATATGTGTGTGCTCACAATTGTTGGATGATGTTTTAAAACTATATATAATACTAAATGTTTTTAAAAAGTACTTATACTTGGACAAAATGAAAAATCGTCATTATAATGTATTTTAACTGTATTCCCCTTGTTTGATTATGTTTACTGAGCGCCTTAACAACTGATTATATACGAATATAAACAACCTTTCTTCTAAACAAACGAGTATGAACACTAAATTTACACATTTAGTTTTATTTATTTAACGAACAAAAAATTCCATGTTATTGTTTCATAGTCACCGTTAACAAGTTTTTTCTCCAAAATATACCTCCCTCACCCATATATCCTTTAAAAGGCCAACATAAAATGATAAGAAAGAGATAGATCGACTCGCCAAAGCCTACCAACATTGACACCACCCGCTATAGAACCACTTTTGAATTTTGAGTGCTGAAAGCCGGTCCACCACTTTGCCACAGCATACCAACTATTAATAGAATGTATACGTTATAGCTCCTTTGTGCCCTATAATGGAGTTTATTTATTTTCTCTTTGCAATATAAAAGGGCCTAAAAATGGTTATCAAATTCTGGGCTAAACTTCTGGGCCTTATATCTGCGACAAACTACAATCTAGGACCTTATTTATGTATTGGGCTTGAAAAAGTTGCGGTCGTTCATCGTATGCTTTGAACATCAGTTGACAGCTTCCAGGCTTTGAACATCAGTTGACAGCTTCCACAAGAACATATGCAGTTCACTATATGTAAACTCTCAAACTACTGAAGTTAATAATCCAATCTAAAACGTGATAAGATAAAGATGAAGATGATATAAATTATCTGTCTAACTGATCGTACAACAGATTGCACCTTGATCAGAGTGAGCCGTATATTGGATACTTCATAAAACTTGCTATGACCTGAAATATGACAAAGAAACACGTTACGTTAGTCGGAGCGCTTGGATAGACCCTCCAAACCGGCTCCGGTTGAGAATAAGTTATCGGATTGTGAATGAAATGTGTTTAGACAGATAAAGTGTGTATGAGAGAGAATATAACTGAAATGTGAGAATGATGATGGCATTTATAGGCAAATCCTAGGAAAGTTCTATGTCACGCCACATGTCTCAGCCGGATAAGTTAGAGGGGAGCACATTCCCGTATGTGTAGTTGTCGTGGACGCGGGAATATTGAAAACCCGTCACCTATGGTAGGGCTCACACAATATTCTGTGTTTGTCTTTTAGTTGGGAGCCTAAGACTCTTCAGAGGTTCAACTCCTCAAAGGGTAGTATTAACGTATTCCATTATGATATCCTAGTGGGCTTTACGCTAATGATCACTTTGAGTGTCATTTGTAGACTGCTCGGATGTCGGCTCCGGCCATAGGTGGGGTCCACCAACAAGCCCTCCCGTCTGATGTGTTATGCACTTATGCTGCTTCGGAGCATAATGCATCAGACTCTATTGCATTTTTGCGGTACTTTTTAAATGTCTTTTCAACCCTTAAATGCCGAAGCCTCCGAAACTTTGCTGCCTGACAGTTTTCGTATCCAAGGAGTACTTGATTGTTTTTACTGTTTCTGTCAACCGACGTGAACCTCAAGCACCTACCAATTAATGGTGGTTTTATTCTTGTGGGACACGCGTACGACCCATATTACTTAAGCCCATGGTATAAATATTCTCAACCTTATATTTTTACCATTTTTTACCTCTTCTCCATTATCGTTTCTCTCCCCCTTTTTCGGGGAACTAATCATTTTTTTTGGCGCAATATCTCCATTAAAACAAGTTTGTTGTTCTTCTTCTCTTGCATCTTGTTATATTTTAGTCATGTCGAACCACAATTTGAGAATCATTCCTTGCTTTGTTTCAATGAAGAGTTCCAAACCTTCTTTGATGATTACGAGATTTCCCTTTGTTACAACCCTACTCTTCCAGCAACCGATCAGACGGCTGGAGAGGCTGTAGCCGGTTACATTACTCTTTATCTCACTCTTTTCACTACTTCATATAGACATGTATGACTATTTTCACATTAACATTCTCTATTGAAATAAATATCTGTTTAAAGATATCTTCTCAATATAAATATGTGACAAACGAATCGTTTGGTACTTTGGTTCGGAAAAAGTTTTAGACGGATGCACAAATTAATCTTATCTTAAAAACGATGTGCTATTAATTCGGTGACACCACCAACTTTATGTTGTCGATAATCTCACTTATAAAATGAGATGAATTAAATATACACCCTTTAAATCCTTGAATATATGTGTGGCCTATGAGATACATAAATGCATGAACTTGTTATAAAACTTGATAAACTAAAGGGTAAAGACCGTAAAATAACAACGTACTTTCTTCAATTTACCGAGATGAAACATGTACTTTTTTATTAACGTTTAAGCCAACGAAACTTTCAAATATTGTTCTGAAGTCAATAAAAAGACCAATTATATTATAAATAATAATTGAAATGACTATATTACCCTTGTCTTCTTAAACATAAATAACAACGTACTTTCTCCAATTTACCTGGATGAAACACCTACTTTTTTATTAATATTTAAGCCAACGAAACTATCAAGTATTGTTCCGATATCAACAAAAAGTTGTATTATATTATAAATAATAATTGAAATGATTATATTACTCTCGTCTTCCTAAACATAAATGCCATGAATTAGCATAGCATGTAGCTTGTGATTGCTAATTAATATGATCCTTCAAGATGACTCATGTAACAAGCATCTTAGCTAATGGCGATTTTGCTACAAAAATGACCTAGGAAGTAATCATGAAAATATTAGACGATTGATGGCCCAATCCTGGTTATGGGCTTTGGGTCCGTTAGGGTTTTAGGGTTTCTATGTAAAGCATTATAAATATAATATCAATAATACAATATCTCCTGCAAGGCTTTTGCTATCTAACATGGTATCAGAGCGGGTTTGATCTCGAAATCTAGTCGGCCACCATGAGCCGCCGACTGTCTACCCCGTCAAACCTTAGCCACCACTTTTTAACCTTTATAAAAAATGGCGAACCCTTAACTCCTTGGTGGTCAACATCCATAAATTTTTGATTGCCATCTAATTCTGTTGTAAAATCTTATGCATGAATCATAAATCTATCGTGCACGAACGATAAACCTTAAAAAAAAAAGTTGTTTTGCTTTTAATGCTTTTGCTACTTTGTTCATTATCCTTTTTAATGCCTTTGCATTATCCTTTTTATTGCCTTTGCATTATCTTTTTTATTTGTTCATTAAAAAAATCTTCGGTTCAAATTAATACAAATATGACTTTGTCTCTGTTTTTGCTTTCGCTGCTGCTGTTAAAAGATTGCTACCGCTTGGTGTCGAATGTCTTGTACAACAATTTTTTTTAGAATGACGACATTATATAAAAGCTAGCAAACGCTAGCAAACCAAAAAATTACAAAGAAGAATGAGTATCAATAGGGTTTCTTAACCAATCCATCCACCTAAATCTACACTTTAGGATTTCTAGATGAAATCCAAGAACGATTGATGAACAATAGAATCTCAAATATTCGCCTTCTTAGGTTTATGTTAGGTCACCATATTAGTAAACACAAGTAATCTTATAAGAGAAATGAGATGAGAATTAGACTTGGTTGATTAATAACAATATGAAAGATGAAAGAGCAAAAGTTTTCTTAAGATATGAAATTAACCAACATTTTACAATAAAGAGTTGATGTCCTATTTATAGGAGAAGAGTAGGGCAACATTCCCTTCTTCCCTATCTTACTATGTCATGGGCTTAAAGGCCCATTGGACATCTTATTAGACTTAAACATTAAACCATACGAGTAACTAAATAACTTAGATAATTGTGATATTTCTAGCAACCTATTACATTGACTGAAATGACCGAGACTTGACTGAATAGTTGAAAACTATGATCCTAACAATCTCCCCCTAAGGATCGGTCATGAAGGATTGTTGAAGGATAGAAGTTCGTCACGGTCATCGAGGTTGCTTGACGTCTTTGTCTTTGGACTTTAACTGTTGACATTTGTAGCTTTAGACGTCTTCAAAATGATTGTAGTAGAAGTGATTCATCGTTCTTTGTTCTTTGTCTTTGTTGATGTGAAAATGAGAGATGATGTTGTAATCCGCCACACGTCACTTTCGGTATCTCCAATGGATTCGCTCCGTTCCGACATGCTCATACATCTTTGACTGTGTTGTAGTTATGCATTCGTAGCTCTTTGTCTTTGTTGTTGAAAATTCATGATTGTTGTCGTAGAATCTTTTCTTTAGACTGTGATGTTGCATCGAGCTTTCATTGGCATTGAGATGTATGTATGAGCACGTGGAAGTTGGTGTTCAAGATGGCATTTGTACCTGAAATAAAACAGTTAGCAATAATACAACCGGTACTTACAGGTTTGAACTAGAATTCATCAACAGCATATTGTGAAGACTCCTTCTAATTCGCGCCAAGGCCGTTCCTAATCGGATACCCCCTAAGGAGCTTACACGGGCACACCTAAGTACACCCACGATTAGGTGAGTCGCTGGAGATCACCCCACGACTGTAGACCATTTGAAGCCATCATAAACACTAAGCGTAACCCACGAGGAATTACCGAAGTGACCTGCTGTCAGGGCTGTTTGATGTTGACCCTGGCAGGATTTCCGTTCAATCATTCGAGAAATACCTAAGTAAATCCCTCATGAACGTTCTAGGCAGATTGCTAAGATCTGCGAAGGACTCGATAATTTACAATTGGTGTCCATTGATGTAGAACAACCAATGTAAGATTACTAAGTGTACCTAAGAGATCTTTGATGTATCTCGTGGCTCTAGACTCAATTAGTGCAACTTATGGTTTCCTATGCGGAGATTGGGGCAGGGTCTCCTGTTTCAATATCAACCAACTCTAAATAGAAGGTCGATAGATTACAACGGTTCCCCGTGAGAATGAAACAAGTATCTTTTGAGAGATACCCGAGTGGCTAGAAGGTTAAGGTGCATGCGTCACTGGGTCCATGACGTCTTTTATCTTCAATACCGGTGTCGCCTTAGCAACAACCAGTAGCATATGAATTGAACCCGGTGTCTGCCCTAAGGTTGAATAATTTGGAGGGCTCATTTCTTTTCACCCTTTTCATAACGTTTCTTTTTAATTCTTCAACCCCTTCTTTCTCCGTTTCATTCATTACTCCTTTTTCGAATCATACCTAAGGACTTCTAAATACTAACTATTGGTGATGTCCTTGGGTAGATCCCTCCGGTTTAGGCAGATCGTAGGATGGTTATTCCTAACCTTAGTCACCTTATAACTCCATGACTATCCTAGTGATGCCTTTTGAAACCATTCATTTGAAAATCTCTCAAAGTGTTTGTGAATAAAAACATTTTATAACACTTTGAGGGTTTTATTTTCTTATGAAATACTCCCCCTCCACATGTGCTTATGAATATTTTGCCGAAAATAACATATGAGGGAGAAGTTAGCACTTTAGAATTGATCCACTCTTAATAGACATGTACCCGAGGGACACGGTTACGTTGCTTAGTTAAAGGGATGCATTGTCAGTTTTTAGGTGACAACTAGCCCTAATAACTACCTTGAAGTTGTAAACATTCCATAAAGGAAGTTAGACCCGTCAAAGTAACGTCTAGAAAGAGTTTCTCGAAATGGTACAATCTACTCAGATAAATCCTTTCGAATACTAACGGTTTTTGTTTCGTCAATTCTTGGGTCAATTCTGAGTCGAGCTCGAGTGAGATACAATTTTGCCACATCATATTTTAATCATTTTCTTCTTCTCCACCTTAAAAATAGCATATCAAATGTTGTTTTTGCAAACGATTTTGATTAAAATATGCTTTTTGAGTCTTATGGGGAGTTATCATCAAAGATTTGAAGTTAAAAAACGATGTTTTTTGGTACAAGTACTCCCCCTCAACTTGTGAACACTTATTGAGGTGAAATACTTGTCTTTTGAGCAGAATTGTGAAAATCTGAAAAGTTTAATAAATTCTACTCAAAAGTAAGAAGCCTTCGCTCCTTATCTTAGGATTGTAGCACTGAAGCGTACCACAGGGTCCTTTCTTTACAAGGTATGGGTTGTGCACTGTTATACGTACACAAGCCTTAATTAATGAGAATGAAATTGAAATTATGAAAG
>LBNU01019378.1:40578-61610 GCA_014162995.1 Artemisia annua
TTTGCTTATGTTTAAAACTCAACTTTTTTATTTGATATTATAATTTACAAACGGCTTTAAGTCAAAATTATGTATTTTTTCCTTTCTATTCATTACTCAATGTGCTATTTTTAACATTAAAGTCTAACTAATATTAATAAATTTTATCAATAAACCAATTCTAAATAGCTAACCAAATGAATATTAATTAACACACTATTAATAATTCCTAAAACCGTTGGACTCTACTATTATGTCTTAAACTTAATTTTTTTTAATTACAAATGGGTTCGAGCAAAAATAGTATACTTTTTCTTTTATATTCATTATTCAAGTTGCATGTTCACATAAACTAATCACGCTAAAAAGTATCATTTAACCATTTAAATGTTGCTTTACATACATGCTCGTGCACTATTTCTTAAATCAATTCGCACATGTGAGCTATATCAATAGAAAACACATGTAAATTACTTGTATATGAAAATGCATTAAAATAATACAAATATCTATATATATTACATTAGGTTAAATCATCAATTATTCTTGCAACCTTTTCAACTTCATCTCAATCCATAACCAACTTTTAATTCTATACTAATTACTAAATATCATGTGATCAATTCCGGCAACCCTTGCACTTCCATCTCGATGTTGTATATACTTCGCATAAATGCACCGGTTTTGTTTTTCGATAAAAGTTTGAACTTTTGCTTGTGTTTAAAACTCAACTTTTTATTTGATATTATAATTTACAAACGGCTTTAAGTCAAAATTTTATATTTTTTCCTTTCTATTCATTACTCAATGTGATATTTTTAATATGTCGTATTTTGCTGTCTAACTAATATTAAAAAATTTTATCAATAAACTCTATTCTAAATAGTTAACCAAAGGAATATTAATTAACACACTATTAATAATTTCTAAAAGCGTTGGACTCCACTATTATGTCTTAAACTTATTTTTTTTTTATTTACAAATGGGTTCGAGCAAAAATAGTATACTTATTTTTTTATATTCATTATTCAAGTTGCATGCTCACATAAACTAATCACGCTAAAAAGTATCATTTAACTATTTAAAAGTTGCTTTACATACATGCTCGTGCACTATTTCTTAAATCAATTCGCACATGTGAGCTACATCAATAGAAAACACATGTAAATTACTTGTATATGAAAATGTATTAAAATAATACATATATCTATATATATTGCATTGGGTTAAATCATCAATTATTCTTGCAACATTTTCAACTTCATCTCAATCCATAACCGACTTTTAATTCTATACTAATTACTAAATATCATGTGATTAATTCCGGCAACCCTTGCACTTCCATCTCGATGTTGTATATACTTCGCATTAAATGCACCGGTTTTGTTTTTCGATAAAAGTTTGAGCTTTTGCTTATGTTCAAAACTCAACTTTTTTATTTGATATTATAATTTACAAACGGCTTTAAGTCAAAATTATCTATTTTTTCCTTTTTATTCATTACTCAATGTGATATTTTTAATATGTCGTATTTTGCTGTCTAACTAATATTAATAAATTTTATCAATAAACTCAATTCTAAATAGCTAACTAAATGAATATTAATTA
Organism: Artemisia annua; assembly: GCA_014162995.1. Taxonomy (NCBI): domain Eukaryota; kingdom Viridiplantae; phylum Streptophyta; class Magnoliopsida; order Asterales; family Asteraceae; genus Artemisia; species Artemisia annua. The sequence goes on from LBNU01019378.1 coordinate 42,166, forward strand.
AGACACTATTAATAATTCCTAAAACCTTTGGACTCCACTATTATGTCGTAAACTTAATTTTTTTTAATTTACAAATGGGTTTGAGCAAAAATAATATACTTTTTCTTTTATATGCATTATTCAAGTTGCATGCTTATATAAATTAATCACGCTAAAAAGTATCATTTAACCATTTAAATGTTGTTTTACATACATGCTCGTGCACTATTTCTTGAATCAATTCGCACATGTGAGCTACATAAATAGAAAACACATGTAAATTACTTGTATATGAAAATGCATTAACATAATACATATATCCATATATATTGCATTAGGTTAAATCATCAATTATTCTTGCAGTCTTTTCAACTTCATCTCAATCCATAACCGACTTTTAATTCTATACCGATTACTAAATATCATGTGATCAATTCCAGCAACCCTTGCACTTCCATCTCGATGTTATATATACTTCACATTAAATGCACCGGTTTTATTTTTCGATAAAAGTTTGAACTTTTGCTTATGTTTAAAACTCAACTTTTTATTTGATATTATAATTTACAAACGGCTTTAAGTCAAAATTATGCATTTTTTCCTTTCTATTCATTACTCAATGTGCTATTTTTAACATTGAAGTCTAACTAATATTAATAAATTTTATCAATAAACCAATTCTAAGTAGCTAACCAAATAAATATTAATTAACACACTATCAATAATTCCTAAAACCTTTGGACGCCACTATTATGTCTTAAACTTAATTTTTTTTAATTTACAAATGGGTTCGAGCAAAAATAATATACTTTTTCTTTTATATTCATTATTCAAGTTGCATGCTTAGATAAACTAATCACGCTAAAAAGTATCATTTAACTATTTAAATGTTGCTTTACATACATGCTCGTGCACTATTTCTTGAATCAATTCGCACATGTGAGCTACATCAATAGAAAACACATGTAAATTACTTGTATATGAAAATGAATTAACATAATATATATATCTATATATATTACATTAGGTTAAATCATCAATTATTCTTGCAACCTTTTCAACTTCATCTCAATCCATAACTGACTTTTAATTCTATACTAATTACTAAATATCATGTGATCAATTCCGGCATCCCTTGCACTTCCATCTCGATGTTGTATATACTTCACATTAAACGCACCGGTTTTGTTTTTCGATAAAAGTTTGAACTTTTGCTTATGTTTAAAACTCAACTTTTTTATTTGATATTATAATCTACAAATAGCTTTAAGTCAAAATTATGTGTTTTTTCCTTTTTATTCATTACTCAATGTGATATTTTTAATATGTCGTATTTTGCTATTATGGCAAACTCATTTAATGGGCGTAAATATTGGTTTCTCACTAATGATTTTACATATAGAAAAAGAAAACACTTTGCAATGCGCGGACATTCTTCTTTTCAATAATAATTCAATTGCACACGATAAATTCATTCTAATATTTCTCAAAGAGCATTCGAAAGCAACTACTTATATAAACTAATTACGCTAAAAAGTATCATTTAACCATTTAAATGTTGCTTTACATACATGCTCGTGCGCATTTTCTTGAATAAATTCGCAGATGTGAGCTACATCAATAGAAAACGCACATAAATTACTTGTATATGAAAATGCCTTAACATAATACATATATCTATATATATGCTTATCTATAATAATCACCTAAATATGTAAGAAACAAAGAAAATAGTTGGTATCCCAATCTTTGGTTCCATTTATCTGAGCATGCATGATCTTGTGTGATTTTCATGGTACCTGCGTATGATAACTAAATTAAGAAAAAAAGAAGACCAAGTTAATTACAAAGATCTAAAAGATGTGTGAATCATCTCCAAAATGTTGCAAAAGAGAATTTACATACCGCTACCAACAATCAAAGTTCTAAAAGATGTGTGAATCATCTTCAAATGTCATTTATCTGAGCATGCATGATCTTGTGTGATTTTCATGGTACCTGAGTATGATAACTAAATTAAGAAAAAAAGAAGACTAAGTTAATTACAAAGATCTAAAAGATGTGTGAATCATCTCCAAAATGTTGCAAAAGAGAATTTACATACCGCTACCAACAATCAAAGATCTAAAAGATGTGTGAATCATCTTCAAATGTTCATACTAAATGTGATTTTGGTCGGTTTATATAGGCGTGAATTAGGTTAAATCATTAATTATTCTTGCAACCTTTCGCAACCCTTGCACTTCATCTAACTGACTTTTAATTCTATACTAAATGCCATTGTAACCCACAGGTCTCTTCATATGTTGCTACTAATTATTAGGAAAAAATAAAGCCAAAAAACACTCGAAATTATATCATGAAGAGCATTAGGTTGTTGTACACTATGCAATCTTGACGCCTCCACAATAAATTAGTAGGGTTAATCTTATAGTATAATAGATTTCAGCCGCTCTCAAACTTTAATTACAAAAATTATCATTGTTATTCACGTTTTTTAAAAATAGTGGCATGTTATTGTCCTTTAGTGTACCCCATATTGATTTGTAGATTACCTATAATTCTATGTGTACTGATGGTGTAATCAAACTAGGTCCATATTCTGATGAATGCTTCTAGTACATTATATTTTGATTGTTATATATGTTTGCACTGATTGACATGCTAACCTAAAAGTATTATATAAATTAGTCCTCTATCTACCTAATATACACACAAGTAGAATTATTAGCTATCCATCAAGCTCTCTACACTGAAGTGGATCGAGGGAGAGAAACTAATTTGTGCTTAAAGTGTTCTCTACATCACGACAACATCTGCTTCTGCTTCAGGTATGTTTTAGTTGTTCATGTTAATTATGTAGTTATTATTATATTCTAAGATTGTGTGTCATAATAAATTAATGTGTTAATCATGAATATTTGATGCTAATGTTTACACATAGAGGTGGCAAAACGGGCGGGCCGGGCGGGCTCGGGCTACGGGCTAAACGGGCACGTGTCAAATGGGCGCATGTTATACGAATCGCTTTAGAAAAGACCCAAAACGACAAAATAAATTCCTCAAACGTAACTGTTAGGATCACGTTTTACGTAATCTCTCAAGTCTCGGTCATTTCTACAATATGTAATAGGTTGCTAGTTTATTTATCTTACTTATGTTTATGTATTAAGTTATGTAAGCGTCCAATGGGCCTCTAAAGCCCACGACTAGAAAGATAGGAAGGGAAGGGAGTGTTGCCCTAGACCTTGCCTATAAATACTAAGCTTANAAGCGGTATTACAAGAGATGTATGAGGCCATAGTCGAAGAACTAGGTTTATATTTGTTAGTTTAACATATCGAGTGTGGTAGTTCCAGTTATTCTAGGTTTATACCTGATTGATGCATGATCGTATATATTTCCTCTTACGCATACTGTGGTGTATTAGTCTGTTAGTCAGCTTACGCATATCTGCGTTGATTTTTGATTTGATTTCATATGGTGTTGTTGCACCTATAGGTTTATGTTACGAGGTTATCCGTGAGAATTGTCGCCTATATTAGTGAGGTTTGGTTTTCTTTATGGGATTTGTGTCCCATTTAGGGTGTTCCTATAGTTATTTGGGTTTTGACATTAATGTCATTTTTATTAGGTTTTTATTATTTCCTGCGAGATTTTGGTCGCCTTATATGAGTGACCTATGGTTCTTTGTTTGCCTATTTATTTGTATTTCATTATGTGCCCCTATGATTAGGTGTTTTTTAGATTATGAGTATCGTTATTTTCGTCCCAAGGCTAAGTTTAATGCTATTGCATTTTAGCGTTTATATGCTGTAATATATTTGTTCCTACTTTGAATTAATTATTGTATAAATAAATTTAACTATGATCTTTTACATTTATCGAAAGCGCTGTCTTTGGTTAACTACACCTATTTTTCTTCAGGTATATTTAGGACCGTTTATGATTTTTTGGATATTGTTTGTGTTTATTATAGCTTTTTGCTTTGCATCGTGGGTTTCTAGCAGGATATCTATTTTTTCTAAGACTTCTGATTATGTATTTTTTTTTGGATCCTTATTGTTTTTATTTAATTGTTGATGGCTGCCTTACCTTTGGATAATTCTTTGGATAAAAAATGAGTTAAAACTTCTTAACTCTCATTTTTGTGTGGTTATGTTTTATTTCATTTATTGTATTATCTTTTAATCTTTCGTTCTTTCCTTCTTCATTGACTTGTTGGTCTGGATACCAATCACAATAGCATGTCCTTTTTCCGTGATATGCTTGAATAGTCTTTCCGCTGTATGCATTCATAGAATTTTGTGGGGTAGTTATATACATCTATAGTGTTACATCGATTAAAGGCTTTGGGTGTTTGTTCGAAGCTGTAAGGTTCTGGTGCGCGGGTAGTAGAAAATTGATTTCCTCTCTTGATTATTTGCATTTGTTTTTCGAATAAATTGTCATAATATTCGATTTAAAGGTCACTTATAATTTTAATGTAATCCAACAAAGTTTCTGAAGATTGGAATACAGGTGGATTTCGGAAAACTACAGAATTGATTTCTGAAAAACGTTAGTACGAGGTTCATCCGATATTGGTTTATTTTCTTGTTTGTTCTCGCTGCTGTGACAAGTTTTTCAATATTTTTGTAAAGCATGTGGTTTGCAATTTCTCTCGATTTAGTTCTGGTTGTGTGGATACTATTCAATAAATTGTTCACGATACATAATTATTCTACACGATGTTCGAAGCGTATTTCTTTTCTATACAAGAAGTAGAAAAGCACCTTGAGTATTAGGGCATATATGTAGCACATTTTGGATTATTGCTATGTTACTTGTGTTTTCTTCTCGAAACGGTTATAAGCTGGTGTTTGTTGTGTATCTCTTGTTGATAAAATTAGGCATAAATTTTTTTGTTTGAAAAAAGAAACCACCAATATGAACAGTAGTTTTTATATTCATAGATTTTTGCTAAATGACTTATAGCTTTATAGAATGATTATGTAATATTCGTTAAAGAAATGTATTGCAACTTTACATATAGTCTTCTTTCTAGAATAAATTTTCGAGTTTCTTCGATAACAGTACAATTTTGTTTTCGAATCGTGTTAATTTCTTATATGGAGAGATTATTAGATTTAATATATTTTCTTTGATATTGATTTTGAGAATTACTTAAGTGCTATGGAATTGTAATACTTGATGTGTGTTTTATATTGTATCAAGTGAACATATACATATAACAGAGTCTGCTTCTTTTATTTAATACTTTTAAAACAAAAAATCAAACAAGATTTTTAATACTCAAAGCTTATGATTTTGTGCATACGTTTTTTTCAATATTACATGCAGTATTACCTTCTACTAGCGATTGATACCGACGTGTTAGGTCACCATGAATTTGTACAACATCAAGTATAGATTCTTCGGGTCAGAAACAAGATGAGAATAAAGATTGGTTGATTTAATAATATGAAAAGATGAGAGTGAAGAGTTTTCTTAAGATAATGAAAATAACCACAATTGTATTTGTTAGCATAAGCTTAGTATCACAATTGTTGGTTATTTCATTATCTTAAGAAAACTCTTGCACTCTCATCTTTCATATTGATTTAATCAACCAATCTTTATTCTCATCTTGTTTCTACCAAAATCTATACTTGTGTTTACAATATGGTGACCTAACAAGTGGTATCAATCGCTAGAAGAAGGTATTACTTTGTTTTTGAAAAACGTATGCACCAACATAAGCTTTTAATCTTGTTATTTTTTGTTAAAAGTTCAAATCTTTTGTTTGTTTCTTGATTTCTAACACATCTTTACATTTAAACTTGTGTTACAAATCATTTCAAACGAAAAATTTCAACTTTTCTCTCTAAAATACACGATTCGAAAAAATTGTACTTGTTTTCGAGAAACTCAAAATTTTTGGAAAACTTGTAAAGTTTGCAACTTTCTTTAAGATTTCATCATTTTAAAGCTAGTTGTACAAGAATCTTGGATTAAAAACTCGTTCTTGGTGTGCTTTTTTCAAAAACAAAATTTTGCCTATTTTCGAGAACACAAACACCCTAACCTTTCGAGAACACATTTCATTGCTTCATAAGTGTTACCGTTGCTTACTCAGTGCTTTTCTCTCTTGTATAAGAAAGAAAACGCTTCGACTCGTTGGATATTTTCATTATTGTATAATCTCGAAAATTTGGACATCTTTTCAAAAATTTGAAAACTTTCGAGAACACAACATACCTATCGAGAACTCTCTCTGTTTTCGAAAATTGTGTAGTTTTCGAAATCCCCTTTCAAATCTTTCGAGAACTTTGTTGGTTTCATAAGTTTAAGTGATCTCGATAATTAGCATTTATCGAGAACATGTTTTCGAGAACACTTTTATCGAGAACCTTACAAGCTTTCGAGATCACACCCAAACCTTTTCGAGAACACTTGTGTAACACCCCCAAAATTCTGATACAGCGGAAGACTATTCAAGCTTTCGGGGTGCTATGGGGATTGGTATCCAACACAAGTCATAAAAGAACGAGATAAAGTAAACATAAGTAATACACAACCAAAAGGGGTTTTGAGTTTACATTCATCCCAAATTTATCCAAAGTAAGGCCCAAAAGTAATAAACGTAGGTCCACAAATACATATCAGAGTTTTAGAAAAATAGATCCTTAGACCGCATTGCCAAGCCAAGCCTCTAATCCAAGCATCCAAAATCATAACTTAATTACCTGAGAAAACGTGCTAAAAGTCAGCTTTCGCTGGTAAGATCATAGGTTTATATTCATAATTAAATCAAGTGGACTTATACGCAAAACGCTTGCTAGCTAGACTAGGCCTTGCGGATAACCTCCGCATATCAAAACCCTATAGGGGCACCCTATAGGCAACAAAGTCCCATAGGGCCTATAGGCGACCAAATCTCGCAGATAACCTCTGCATATCAAAACCCTATAGGGGCACCCTATGGGCCACAAAGTCCCATAGGGAGAGGTGGTGGTAGTTTAGGTGTTATCTTGTGTGAAATCAATGAGGAGTGGTTTAGGAAGTATGATATTGACTCTTGGTTTCTTTGAGGGCATGGAAATGGTGGATGACTCGATATTGGTAGAATAAAGGATGACTCAGTTTTTCATTTCACATTGGTGGTTTGAGGTTTGAGTGATGAAAGGTTATGAGGAAGATGCTTCTTTGTGAGTTTTTGACAAGGCATGATGTAGGATGGTTCAAAGTATTGCATAAGAGGAAAAGCAGTGAATCAGTTCATGACACCTATATTGGGGACGCTCCTTTAAATCATTGGACGGTCCTTTAAAGATAAGGGACCGCCAATGCAATAAGTGACCGCCGTCAGTAAGGTGCAGAGTCTCTCCAGGTTTCTGTTTTTCCCAGATTAAAGGATAGGAGTAATCAAATGATTAAGGAATGGTTTAGGTAATAAGGCAGGATTGTGACACTAGACACCCTAAAGGAAGATTCGATCTAGTATGAGGAGGAATAAGCCTAGTTATATAAGAATCAAAGATTTAAGCATGTAAGCCATTTAAGCATGCATCACATAATAGTCAAAGATATTAGCATGTAAGACTATATGACATCTAGGAGATATCACGAAAGGCATACCTAGTCCAATATAGTTTAGGTGCATAAATAACATGTAAGCCATGTAAAGAGATGCATACAAAACATGATTACTATGAAGACAAGCATTAAGTAAAACATGTTGACATTTAGCACATAAGAGCATGTATCATGGACATATATCAAGAATATGGCATTAGAAAAGCAAATTCAAAGCAAGATCTTTCTAATGAACATGCATTCAATAATAAAGCAAGTAGGCATTGAGCATTTAAGGAGGCATGTAGACATTTAATCATATAAGTGCAAGATGTTGTTTACATATATTAATCACATATATGCAAGTAATCTAGGTTTGTTAAGAAGAATCCTAATTACTACTTGTTTAAAGTGCACTTCTAACGGGAGACAAAGATCATCGACGTAAAATATCTTTTGTCAAATGTAGGAATGGAAATTTTTCAATTTAGAGAATGGATATGAGACTATTACTAGCGGTGCTCAATTACGGCTAAACACGACCATTTTTACGGGTTTACCACAAACCCAACTTCTCTCCGGAAGCAATTCAACCGTTAGGTCAAATTGAGTTTCTAGTGCAATAGGTTCTCCAGTAGCCATTCTCATATTAGAAGAATTAAAATTCCTATATTTTCCCATCGAAGTTTTCCAAAGATGATATTAGCCGATTCCGCTAATACATGTCCTAATATAACTCAACTATCAATATTTTAAAAGCCGTTTAATGAAAACGACATGTCTTACACAACATCCTAACAAAAGCAAGTGCGGTATTTAAGTCACGTGTTTGAGATTTATAGGTTGTTTGGTTTCGATGGTGTATTACATAACCTTATAGATGACATCTTTGTTTGTTGAGTTGATATTTTAGCATATTTTGGTTTCAAGAATACTCCATAGTAAATCTTGAGAAAGAGAGTCTAATAAGGGTTATTTACCTTGATAGATCTTGTAATCTTTTACTTTGTGTTATTGAGAGAAAACATATTGTATCATTTGACAAACATGCTTATTTAAGAGAATAATATTTTCGCTCTTATGAGTTACTAATGAAAACAAGTATTTTTTAGTTACAATGTGATTTACAAATTTTACTTGTTTATGTAGTGACACACGTTGTATAAATTATCCTTTTTAGATACATGTTATCTTCTTGAAGATTGATGATGTTTATATGTAATATTTTTACCTGACATGTGATTTTGAGTCTTGACTCGTTCATGAGCAAAGGCTACATATGTTGTATGTTTGCTCGTGTTTGGCTTTTCGGAAATGACACATTTACAAATTGCGTTGCAATGTAAATTGCTTGAATATTTCGGATGAAATATCCAAGTCGTCAATCCTACTTCGTTGTGTATTTTAAGCACCTTTTAAACATATTAGTTTAATGTTTGGAACACAACTTTTGGACAAGAAGACTCAATATGACATCATCAAAACAAGTGTGAGTTATGATCCGATGCATATTCTTTTCGTCTTGATAAGGACGTCATTATTTGCATACCAATCGAGTGTGATTGAGTATGTAGGTTCAAGATGATATGTTTTGTTATATCTTAAAGCTAGACAAATAATGATTCCAATTTCATGTCCACACTCAAAAACTTATCAATTAGATTCGATAATGATATCAATCATATTTTGAAGAATCGATATAAGGTCGAAATCTTTCTTGACCCTCACAACCACTCTTTTTAATAAAGAAACTAAGTAAAGATTTTATGGAATGTGCTCCATCAAATATAATACTTGTTATATGTGTGAGGTTACTAATAATGACATGTTAAATAAATGATTCAAGATTGCCATTTATTTAGTGTGTGAAAACTATTTATTATTACGTATAATATGAATAGTCTTTGACATTTCATAAGTACAAAAATAATTACCCTAACCATTTTTATACAATACATAACTTATGTAAAAATAGTTTATGACTACATGTTTGAATCAATTAGTGTGTGTGTTCAAATACATGCAATGTTCAAAGATACATTTTCTTTTACTTAGATAATAATGTATTATTATAAACATTTCTCTTGATTAGACAACCTATGGCCAATCAAGATAGGTGCATGTAATGTTTTAGAAATCATGTTGAAAAAGTGTTAAATATTTTAAGGTGGCGTATTTTAACACTAGAACCTTTGGAAGGATAATTGTGTAAAACAATTGTTTTCATCACACATGATTAATCAACTTAGTCTACATATCTAAGTGAGTTACTAAAACATTATAACATAAGCAAACAATCAAAAGCAAATAATCATTTAGCATATTACACATAACGATATTCGTAGTTGTTTAGCATGTTAGATACAACAACATATACTTGCTCGATTTTGTTTTTGAAAATAATTTTCCTCCCCAATTCAAGAATTAATTAATATCAAGTCAATGAAACCATTTTTCAAAAATTCATTTAATTAAGATGTCCGAATCGAGAGCTTTAGCAAAAAACTAGTTTTATGTTAAAACGTGACATACGGTTTTGACTAGTATGAAGTATTTTGCATTAACGATTTAATTAAGTTTGGAATCAATCCATTTAATTATTTTTAAATGAAAGTACATTCAATTACCTTTAAAATGGCGGGTGGCACTACTCCTACGGACTTACGGTTGATTTTATATGAATTTTCAAAGTTTGACACTATTCTGGTGGAGGTCCCTTAAATACCCGACGGTCCCTTAGTGATAAAGGACCGCCCAGAGATAAAGGACCGCCACAAGTAAGTAAAAACACATTTTTCGTGTAAAAATTCATTTCCTTCAAGCAAGTATACGAAGTGCATTTAACCAACAAAACTAGTACGAATTAAACAACAAAGCACACGTTTAGCAACAAAACACTTTTCATATTTAATCCCTCTTAATGAGAAATTTGATACGTGGACCGTACTCTATTTTAAAAACCATTTGTTTTGAAAACTAGAGCGACGAGGCTCTGATACCAATTTTAGAAACGTAGAAGGGGGTGAATACGTTCCTCTTTAAAACTTAAAATGTTTCGTATCAAATTTCCGATCAAGCGTGACTAAATATGAATAGATGTTATGTCACTCATAACAAGCAATCACATAAGCATAAGCATATCACGAGATTCAAAGTATTTAGCTATTTGTGATTACACTGTGGACGGTCCTCGAAATGTTTGGACGGTCCCATATATATTTGGGACCGCCGCCCTATTTAAGGGACAGCCGTCAGTGAGTTTGTTACGTGTTATTAAGTTTTCTTATGTTTTGTAGTTCTAAGTTAACTAGTTGATATCACAAGCACATACACATCAAACCACACAAACCTAAATGTAATGCAAGTATAGAAAGTAAAGAGCAAGGAAGAGAAAACGCAAACCAGACACGATGATTTATAGTGGTTCGGCACGTAGCACCTCTTCGTCCTACTCCACTCCCCGAGTACCACACTCGAGAGTTACTTCACTAATCAAGACGCTCCATTTAGGCGGAACAAACCGTACACAAGCTTACACCAAGTTTAACGACACTAAGCGGAATGTCGAGTCCTAATCCTAGCTAGAACCAATCTACACCAAGGCCCACGTGGCCACACGAACAAGCACTCTTGTCCCACTTAGATCGACACACGATCCAAGCCTTCACACGAACGAGCACTCCCGTTCACTTGAATCTTCACACTAAGACACACTTGGATCTTCACCCAATCCAAGCCTTCACACGAGACACACTTAGATCATCACCCGATCCAAGCCTTCACATACCGACTCATCTAACTCCGAGCCTACACACTAGGACACCACAGACCATACAACAATTACATGACCTATTCTAGTTACAAGACTTCTTGGATCTACATCACCATCTAAGTTCACACAAATAACCCCATCCTCGACTCACACACAAGTCGAAAACATTGACAATATTAATAGAACCTATCACCGTAACACTTGTTACGTTTGTGTGTGGACACCTATAACATCTCGAATCTTTATCTATGTCGAGAGTTCTTCTCTTACCCATGAGGTAGAGGAAAAAGAAAACTATAACACTAGTTGGTGTGTGGACTCAATAACACTTCGATTCTTGACGACTTCGAGTGTTCTTCTCTTGCACATGATGTAGTGGATGACGGGATCACTTATAAACACATACCAAAGAGTTATAGTGATCAAAGAATGAAAAGGAAAGACCAGGAGTGTGCAAAGAGAGGATTAGTTTTTCTGATGAAAATGGGTCAGTATTTATAGCCAACATGAGAAGCCAGGGACGGTCCCTAAAACCTTGCACGGTCCCTTATCAATAAGGGACTGTCACCTATTTAAGGGACCTTCCCGATAGTTTTTGTCCTTTTGTAGTGAAATGTTACCTGGTGAAATTTTATCTAATTTGGGCGGGAAATAAGGACATTTGGACAATTTGAAATTCAAATTTCAAATTTATTTTTCTTATTAAACATTTCTTTATAAATACAAAAATAATTTGTCTAGTTTATTTTTGTAAAAAATGTTTTGTCACATTTATAAAATGTAAGGTTTAAGGCCAAAAATATTTTCTTTGATCACTTAACAAAGTTGGTAAAGTGTGTTTGTACATACCTGAAGTGATGTCGAGAGACGTTGATGTGTGAACGAGTGATTTGTGCACTTTACGTTATGTATTACAAGTTACCCATTTGTCATCATTAAAACATGAAGACATTGTATAGATTAAACGTCGTAACGTTTGCACTAACAGTTTGGGTAATTTCATTAGTATTATAGTAGAGTCGAAATTACCACACCTTCACATGGTCTGCATATAGGTACACACTAGAAAAGTCATAATTCATAACGTAAATTAGATAAACTTATATACTTATGTAACATTATTTTCTTTTATAGGCAACAATGCCTCGTAATGATTATCAAGATACCAAACACTACATTCCTCCACTCATTGATGACCCAAACATTCCCAATGAGCATAAATCTCATCTCCGTAAAGTCCAACATCGATATATACACGAAGGACGTGTTGTCGATGCCTACTTTGTCCCGTTGGATAGCATTGATGTATGCTTCCCAACAATCAATTTTGATTGTTTGTATAAAATAAATGATCAAATCTGTCCTCGGTTCATTCTTGAGTTTTACAGTCGTGTTCGTACCTTTAGTGATACTGAAGGTAATTTCTTTCTTGATTTTTGGATCCAAAATCAAAACATCATGTTGTCCATCACCGAGTTTGGTAATATTCTTGGGGTTCCTTCTGTCGGTCAGTGTGCATACACCGAAGACCATTCCTTGGACTCTTTGTTTCATCATCTTGAAAATGAAGGTCCTTATCTCACCGAACTTCCCGATCCCGAAACCATCAAACAACATGTATGCGCCCCTCGAGTAGTCCACACGCATCAAAAACGTGATGGTTCAATCGTCCACCTTGATCTAAACCGCATCTACCTTAAAGAAGTTCTTCCCGATCTAAAACATTAGGAACTTCTCCTTCGAGAAAATGTTCTTTCTCTCGGTGGCAACCGAGATCATGTTCCGGCAAGCTTGGCTCATATGCTCTATTGTCTAAGTAATGAGGAACCTTACAACCTCGCTTACTACATGGCTAAGAGAATAGCCAATGTTCGTGGTCGTTCTGATAAGCTCATGCCCTATGGTATGTTGCTGATGCGTATTTTCATCCTGTCTTACATTTATAAAACTTAGAGATACAAGGATAAACACATACTAACGGGCAGAGAACCCGATCAGATGTAGTAGAGCCTAGGTAAATCCGAGTGTCGTCCCTAAGAGATGTTGTGAAAGAAATCAAAGTATGTTTAGTGGTAACAAGAGATAAAGATTTGTAAGAATATTGAATAAAGTTGTTAGCAGTGATTAACAACGCACAGAATCGAATCAAGAGAAAGAAAACAGTAAGATAGAGTATTATTTAAGCAATTTAGATAATTATTACAGTTCATATACAACGTACAGTGGCATAAATATCACTAGAAGTCGTCGGGTAAAGTCGTCCTAGCTTATCTTCCCTTCCTATCGCCTCAGGAACCACAGGCACTACCTCATGCTAGTAAGCCGAGGTTAGATATTTGGTTGAGTCATTAAGCGCCAGACCTAATAGATCACATTTGGTAGTGTAACACCCCCAAAATCTGATACAGCGGAAGACTATTCAAGCTTTCGGGATGCTACGGGGATTGGTATCCAACACAAGTCATAAAGAAACGAGATAACGTAAACATAAGTAAAAGTAAAACCAACAGGGTTTTTAGAGTTTACATTCATCCCAAATATTTAGCGTAAGGCCTAAAAACATAAGTTTTAAACATAGGTCCACGATAAGATATCAGAGTTTGAAATAGATCCTTTAACCAAATCGCCTTGCCAAGCCTTCCAAGCATGCATCTCCAATCATTCTTAATTACCTGAGAAAACGCGCTAAAAGTCAACTTTCGCTGGTGAGATCATAGGTTTATATTCATAATTCAATCAAGTGGATATACGCAAAACGCTTGCTAGCTAGACTAGGCCTTGCGGATAACCTCCGCATATCAAAACCCTATAGGGGCACCCTATAGGCAACAAAGTCCCATAGGGCCTATAGGCGACCAAATCTCGCAGATAACCTCTGCATATCAAAACCCTATAGGGGCACCCTATGGGCCACAAAGTCCCATAGGGCCTATAGGCGATCAATTCTCATGGATAACCTCCGTATCAAAACCCTATAGGTGCACATTATAGTCCAACAACCAAATCCAATCAAAATCAATCTGTATGCGTAAGAATAAGACATACCCACATGCGTAAGAATACGACATGTTCAACTTACCTAGTTCTAGACTAGGCCTCGTTGTACAGCTTACCTAGTTCTTGACTAGGCCTCGCTCCATAGCTTACCTAGTTCTTGACTAGGCCTCGCCCTCTATCCTACCTAGTTCTATAAGCATAGCAAGTTTAAAAAAAAAGAAACAAAAGCGATAATAGTCCACATAAAATAATTTGCACGTTTCTCACCCCAAGTATTGAAAACAAAGTTCAAGAGTAAAAGTGGGGCTATGACTCACCTCAAGTCCAGCAAACAGCATAGATATCAAGAAGAAATGAAAGTATCAACTTTCTGGCAACGGCGACTACTGACTCGGCACTACCTAATAATATCAACTCACTTTAGAACAAATCTCAAATCAAAATTTCCCAAATCCCGAACATATTCCATTTCATTTTCCGAAAATCTCTTTCTCATATCCGTTTTAGTGTTTGGTATCCTTGTGTGTGTGTGTGCTGTGTCGACTCAACCAAGCTCGAGTGAACTCACGCTTCCCGAAAAACTCCACCAAATAAAACCACAACAATACACGTGACAAGTTCTTATGGTCTACTAAGTCATCATATAAAATTGTCAAAGCTTATTGAACTAGTCACCCCCAATAAACTTACAATGTATTCATCTTGCTTATTCCTCCAAGACTACATCACAGCCTAAGGGTCGTAGGATATGTTATCCATTAATAAATCTTTCCGACATACTTAACGAGCTCTTATTAGATTCGTAAACCGAATAAGTTCGTTATCTATGTAAGTTAGATATATTAATGTCAAATATCCGTGACTAGCAAATAAATAGCACAATAATTATCGTTTATGGCACTTCTAGTTTTGCGTGCCCTCAAAATGTTTAGTAACTCATTTATTGTATGTTTTTCCTTTTCTAATTCGTTGTTTATTTGTTTTGAAAACTAACAAGTAGATATACTTGTTACTTATTTTTCTATATGAAAACCATTTTAATATTTTTATCGTTCAACTCTTCACACATATATATATATTTCAAGTTATTATTATAAACTTGAGTTACTATTTGTTTCGAGTTACAAGCCCGAGTCATGACCTCTCGGCTTATATATAGTCCAATAGTCCAAATTCATCCAATATTCATGTTACGGCCTTGTCGGAGTCAACCGTGACTAGAAAGTCAAGGTGACACCGACTTGCACAAAGTTCATAAAATGTACTAATAAGCTATCGCCAAATAATACCAATATCCAAATACTCAATATCCGCAAACAACATCAACACTCGCGACCATCTACGGCTCGCGTTTAACCTAATCCCCGTCAACTATTACTCATCGTAATAACCACAAGTTCAACTTCAACAACTACAACCAACATCTACAACAACTCCAAACAACCTCAATGAAAGCACTTCTCGGCCGGCTAATCCTAACGACTCGAGACCTCCAATTCAACTTCCAATGATTCTTAACTTCGCCAAAAACAACCAAACCACAACTACAACAATCCCTTGCCGAGACCATAAGGGTCTCGGCCTAGCCTTCCCCGTTAACTATAGAAAATCAAACGGACCCTAAGTGGTCTCATTCTCTCGACAACACCAACAATATAACCAGAAGAAATAAAAAAGAAACAAGCCTAGAGTCCAATTCCTAGCTCACGGCTCAAACCAAATGATATCAACACTCGACCGAATCCAGAACGCAACAAGATAAACAACAACAATGGCAAGAACATCATGATGCCGTGAGCTATAGCTCACGGTTCGATCACACTCGACAATACACGACACAAAATGGATACCAAACGAGTTATATCGAATCAAAAACGTTTCTATTTAACAAAAACATCAAAACCCATTTAGTTTTCAACCCAAAATCACAAGTTATCACGGGTTTGACTTGTGACCGAGTCAAACACGACGTAAAAATTCGTTTTCTCACCTTCTAGGACTATAAACTTCATGGATCTACAAAAAGGAGCAAAGATGGTGGTGTTTTGATGATCGAATGATACAAATTCATGGTGTTTTCGATGGATTTAGGGCGCGTGAAACACACCAAAGTGAAGAGAAAGAGGTGGAGATAAAGATGGTGGTGGTCGTGTGTGGTGGGAGGTGGCGGTGTGGCGGCTACAGTGGCCGGATTAAGTGGCGGCTAGGGTTTATGATGATGAAGATGAATATGGGAGAGAGAGAGAGAGAGAGAGAGAGAGAGAGATAAAAGTTGTGTTTGTTTGTTTTTGTTGCCAGATTTCATCACCAGGACCATAATATGCATATCCCAAATAAAAAAAATAAATATAATAATAATAATAATAATAATAATAATAATAATAATAATAATAATAATAATAATAATAATAATAATAATAATAATAATAATAATAATAATAATAATAATAATAATAATAATAATAATAATAATAGGAGGGTGGGGCGGCTAGTCATAAAACACAAAGGACCATTCTCGCAACTTTTCAAAAGTGTCCTGACACCCTCATCCCGAGCATCATTCTCATTTTCCAAAGCTCTCGACACGCATATTCATAATACCATCATTTTTAAAAATCGTCTTTCCACGAAATTATATTATAGGTACGTCAATAAATATAAAACGTGATCGTTAATCAAAATTCTCGAATTATTAGGTTATCCTAGTGCCAAAGTCGAAGTAGTGCCTAACTTAACGCCATAGAAATGGTCTAACGACGAATATTCCACATAAATAATCAATGACACGGATCAAATTCAACATAATCAATCACCAATTCCCATGATTTCTGAAAACCATTTCAATAAAATTAACGATTCATTTTTAATTATGAAATAGTATTTCAAATCAGGTTCTCAAATTTACCAGTTGTCACAACTTGGACTTTGACTGCTTTTCGAGAATTTCAACTTACAAATTTCGAGAACACACTTGTGATTGTTTTCGAGAATTGGCTTATCATTTATACCTTCTACAAGATCCATTTACACACAAGTCTTTCATCATGTCTCAACTACCGTACTCAAACTATCCTTATCAACAACATCAATGCACCGACCCTCGTCATGTCTTGCTCTTTGGTAATGAAACAAGACCTCCTATGTTGCTACCTGGAACATACACTGATTGGAAACGAAGATTCTTACAATGGATTAACGGTCGTCCACAAGCTGATCTCATTCTGAAATCCATTCAAGAAGGATCATATCAAATGAAATTCATTGCTGACTCAACAGGGTTCATTCAACTTCAAACGAATGACGATCTGACTGAATCTGACCTAGCTCAATATGATGCTGATCAACAAGTTGTATGGTTCATTACACTAGGTCTTCCCAATTCCATTTACTCAACGTTGGACTTTGAAGCCAGTACTCATGCAATGTGGAAACGTCTTGAACTTATGCATCAGTCACAACTTAATCGTAAACTCAGAATGAATCGGTTACTACAATTATGTTCACAGAGAAAGTTCTTGAAAACCATTCTTCCTGCTCCACCATCTACAGCACCTACCAATGGATCACTTACTTTCACAAACAATGGTTTTGTTTTCGCTTATCCAAATGAGCCAGATCCCATTGTAATTCCTGAATATCATCCCGTCACAATTCATATTCATCAGCAATCTCTTCTGCAAAATCTTGTGAAGCTTGGAGAAGCAAATACTACACACGATGGTATGACATCAGCATGTTCTAAACCACAGCCTCGTGGGAGTGCCTATTATCTACAAACCTATCTCTTGGTTCTTCAAGATGAAGAAGACGGATCTATTTCTGAGAGTGATTACAACGTACCAACCAACACTTCTTATGCTCCTGACATGGATGACTCAGATGGAAATGATGATATGATATTGATGGCTGACACACATGAACTCCAGGTAAGTGATTTCGGCCCAGTCTATGACACTGATGGTCTGTATCAGGCATATGATCCTAACATATGCCTGATACATTGATGAGATAAAGACCTTGATAGATCTTTTAGCACTCGTGAATCGTTAGCAATGTTTATGTAATCACAAACACACTAATAGAAAGTCTCTAATACTTGTATTATAAAGCGGAAACAAACACAAGTAAGAACACAGAATACTAAGAACTCTTTAATCCTCTATGGATCTTTTATAAAAACTAAAACTTGTTTTTCAAACTCGTACATAAAATATAGTAATATGTTCCTTTTATAGACAAGGAACCCTAACCCTAAACCGTTTCACAAGAAACGTATATTCCATAAACTATAGAAAATATGCATTATCTTCTCCTAATAAAACTCATGCATATGCTAACTAAATTACAAAATACGCGGTTTATCTATATCCGCAGAAACACAATACGCAGAAACTATTCTTCCGCAGAAACCTATCTTCAGCAGATTCCAGCTCTTCAGCAGAATCCATCAACAAAATTCTCACTTAGCATAATTCCCAAAAATCCTCCCCTAATCTTGAATTTGACCTGGTTAAGTTCAAGATTCTTGATAGATCTTAACACTTCAGAATAAGAGGATTGAATTCGAACATCAGCAGCAAAGAATCAAAACATCCACATCTCTAAGAGTGACCAAACTTTAAACTCCAGATCTTTGCAGCAACAAATGACAGAATGTACATCAAAACATATTAGTTGCATACTATTCTCATCATATCCAGGTGTGTTAACTCCTGTGAGAGGTGAATTATTGAAAATAATGGATTTGATGTCTCTTTACCAATATCCATCACTACTGGATAGACCAAATTTAATTCGAAAAACTGCGATGGATACAACGCAATAACCAAAGATTTTTTATTAGAATCATCAACTATAGAAGAGGATTTGAGTTGTCTTTATCCTGTAGAGACCAGTTAAGCTCAGGACTAATCAATTCTTAGGTATGAATAAATCACCTATTGTGAATTGAATTACCAGGAATAATTAATTACCAAATGCCTTTACCCACAAAAACCATACACTTGTGCTATCCAAGATTATTTGGAATCCAAAAGGAAAAATCCATGGTCAATTGAAAACCATTCAACTCTCAGCTGTGAAGCATGGGTGAGTTGAGTACCCAATAGTTTTGAGCAAACTATTACAGCTATCAACAGAT
>LBNU01019381.1:0-32019 GCA_014162995.1 Artemisia annua
TATAGCTTGTTAAGGGTTTAGTGGCCTTGGATAAATCCTAATCTACTAACAATGAAACACTGAATTACTCTATTAAGTATGCGGAATTACTTAACAAAGCTAAGAAGAATTAACCAAACTTTGATTATATTAACACCTTAAATCTGCTTGTAGAATGCAGACTATTACAACTCTAACTTCTCTAAATCGTATTCGTAAAACTCTCTTATCTCGAATGCCAACCTAGGGATCCTTTTATAGGCACAAGGAAAACCCTAGTCGGTTTACATAACTTGAACGACAAGTATACAATCCCTAAATTATAGAATATTCTAGATTACATAATATTCTAATTCTAATAATATATTCAGTCTTTATCTTCAAGCAGTACTTTGACTTATCAACGAGCAGTACTTTGATCAATAGCAGTACTTTGACTTTAATACTTCAACAGTACTCTGAAGAGCAGCACTTTGATATCCAGCAGTACTTTGATCTTTTATACCCCAACACTACTATAAAAATTAAAGTTGCAAAATAAAACATGAGAAGACCCTAGGGCAAGATGGTAGTGGAGTGTGGTGTGTGGTGTGTCTGTGTGAGCCAAGGGACACAGGTTCGAATCCTGCCCTTGGCTTTTTGCAAAATTATTATTATTTTTTTTTTTCTTTTTTTTTTACTCTAAACACAAACACAAAACAAGGATTGAAAACAGATTTTAACAAACAAATTTCATTTCCATTTCCAAAACCATAACAGATTCAAGATCAAAAATTGTTTTTGTTCAAAGCTATTTTTTGTAAAGATCCAAAACTAACACAAATAAGCAAATAAGCTCAAATGTGAGCTGACACAATAAAATAGCAGTATAAAAACAACAAAAACACTAACAACAACTAGCAACAAGAACAACAATAAGATCAACAGCAAGAAATCAACAAGTTCAGCTGATGAAAGTTAAGAACAAGCATTAGCAGCAAACAAAAATAATAAGCCAAAAGAGGGCTCAAATAAGCACACAAGAGCTTATACAAACACCTCAGCAACAACAAACAGCAATAACAACAACATATTAACAACAAGAACATCAACATAATAGTAAATCAACAAGCTCAGTGCTCAAATTTGCACCAGCAGAAATGGAGTTCAAATAGGCATGTTTGGGCTACAAAATAAGCTAGAAAATAAGCTCTATGGGAGAAACTAAAAGCAGATTCCTAAGTACTACCTAGATGGCTACTCAAAACAACAAAGATCTCAGCAATTGGTCCACAAATGACCCAGCTATTGACAATAGAAAAATGGGTCAAGTTGGGTTAACTGGGTGCAGGGGAGGTGGGTGCTCAGATGGTAACTTTGGACTCAAATTTCCATGGGCAAATGAACTTGAAACTCAAATTTTCTTTTTGATTCCAATGCACAGGCAACCAACGATTACAAAACAACAATCTTTACTGATTTCTAAGCCAAGATAAACCCTACAAGTCTTCTACAATTTTGTCCCATTTTAACAGTTAAGAAACTTTGACTTTTAAAATTTGGACAAAAGTTGACTAATTTGGATTTCTAATGGATCTATGTTGCTGAATATGTTGTATTAGACTAAAATGAAACTACTTCGAGTAAGTTTAACAAGTTTGGAGCTTATATAAAGATTATACTACTTTAATTCTTTGACAGTTAGGCATTAAGGGAATTGAACACTAACTTTGACTTTTTAACTAACAACCACTGATTTTTATTATCTAACCTAACTATACTGACCTATGGTAACTTGCAAGGATAAAGAATACCAGAAATACACCTCTGAACTTAGTGGATAATACTGATCCAAACACCCCTGAATGGACAGTTTTAAAAAGATTTATGAAGCAATATGAGGAGTTAAGCTAATTAACTGATACACTATTTTACACTAAGCTAAAACAAGTACAAAAAGACAGCAACAAACAACATTTAACAACACTTACTTATTATAACAGATGATGCTAAAAAAAAATATGGAAAATAATCTTACAAGAGGTCCAAGCATAAAACCAAGTGTGAACCAGGACCAAACTACCACCCTAATGCTCCCATGAGCTCTAAACCATACTTCATCCCCATTACTGCTACTGCAACTGTTTTCTTCTTTCTTCCTTCAATATTTTTTTATTTTTATTTTTCTTTGCACTTTTCTGTTTTTTTTCTTTTCTCTTTGATTTTTTGCTTTCTTTTGTTTCAAATAACTTAACCAAACTTAAATTAAGATTCTAGGATACATTAAACAGTTTATAAATTGAAATACAAGAAATTTAATATTTTGAGTAGAATTACGAATTTGAGATAACTTAAAAATAACTTCAATTCAATTAGAAATTTAGAGTTACAAATGGAAATTGATTCTAAAACAGAAAAGAAAACTAAGAAAAGGGATACCTCAATGGCTTACATGAGTTGCCTATTTATACTAAAATCCTAAGCTAGGGTTTCTCCTCTTGTGTGCTTTCTGTGTGAGAGATAGCAGTCCAAAAAGCTTCCTTGTGACCTCGTGAACAAATCCCAACCATCCAATTAAAGTAGAAGTGATCCTATCCCTCAAATCACTTTTGGCGGGAAAAGGTTTTGTGGCTGAATTGGATAGCCAGCTTAGCTTTTGGGTGTTAGGTAGGGTTTGTGAGAGGAGGAAAAGTGAGTGGGATATACATTTGAGGAGGGTGGAGTGTTGCAGGTGGTGGTCGGGGTGTGGTGATGGAGGTCTGGTGGATAAACGGGGAAGGGGGGAAAGGAGGCAGGTGTGTTTGTTTGACTTTTTTTGTTTGGCTGATGTTTTATAAAAAACGTGGGTGAGTTGTGTTTTGTGTTGGGCTGGAAGGGTAAATGGGCCAAGGGTGGTTATGGATCAGGTTTTGGGTAGTTATAAGGGTGGATTGTTTTAACTTTGGGTTGGATTTGGTTTAGGTCCATTTGGTTTAGTAAGTATTTTAACACAAGGACCAAAAGTGTAAATTGCTGAAAATCCAAGGACTGAGTCTGACAATCTTCCATACTTATTACAAGGACCATTATAGACAAGTGTTGAATTCCCAAGGTTCTTTTCATCATTTTTCTTCAATCTAAAATTCCCGGGGACCATAATTACCAAACTTGCAAACTTGAGGGACTGAAGTTGTCAAACTTTGAAAACTTTATTCCTGGGACTCAAAATGTCATTTTATGATTTTTGGAGGATGATTATTGACTTTTCTTTATAAAAACTCTCCAAGGACCATTTGTGACATTTTCTAAAAGTTCAGGGACTAGTTTTGACATTTTTGCATATTAGCTCAGTTTTTCGTCTATTTTCAATCCTTTGTATTAGAAACATGCCAAAACATACTCCAAGGACATTTGTGACATTATTTGATTGTTTTTGGGTGTTCTTGGTTGTTTTTGACTCGTAAAACGGAAGAAAAGATATGTGTAAAAAGGCACATATCAAGGAGCAGCTATGTAAGAGCCTTGATTGAAATTAATGCATCTAATGAGTTTTGTGATGATCTGGTTTTGGCTATTCCAAAGCTTAATTGAAGTGGATATACGAAAGAGTCTATTCATATTGAATACGAGTGGAAACCCCCTCGTTGTGGTACTTTCTTATTATATGGTCATTCTCTTGATGATTGTGCTAAAGATGTCCTAAACGTGTGGTGAACGGGATAGATAAAGGCAAGGGTAAGAGTTCGGGTGTATCAAAGAATGTTTCAAATTCATATGCTCGGTTTACAGTTGTGAAGTGGAAAGGAGCTAATCCGGAGAAGTTTAATGGTGTTTTAATGAAAAAGGTAAAGTATAGGCCTGTTGCACCAAATAATTCTAAGGCTTCTAATTCGAAAGATAACACAAAGGAGGCTTCTATGTCTAGATAACCGAAAATAGATGCTAAATTGGTTAGTACTTCTAATGCATTTGATGTTCTAGATGACTTGGATGAGGGTTCTAATTATAATGTAGATCCTAGTGGTTATGTCCTTATAACTTTGGTTGGTACAACATCTTGTAGTCCAAGTACTACACCTTTGATTGCAAAGATTAATGAACTGGAAAGTCAGATGCTTGTGGGAAGCTTGTGCTAGTGGGTGATGATGCGAAGCCATTAAAACCTTGTAAATCAATGCTCCCTAGTATTAAAACGTTGTTGATATGATAATGCGAATAGTGATGATGAAGTGCTCAAGGTCTACGATGAATCTGCTACTTATATGGCATATACGAGTTCCAAGTTAATGACATCTTTAAAAGTGGTGGTGGAGCGGATAGGAAGAGTTTATACGAGCAATGTAAGGAGGAGACCTATGATGAAAACCCGTATGATGATGATTTTGATGACTGTGGCTTGACTGAAGCTCAAATAGAGTTTGCTAACGCTTATGACATTAGTCTCCGTGGTCAAATTAGATAGGTTTTTAGTAGGTCCCATAGGTGACAGTAAGAGCGTTTGTTTTACCTTTTGGGCTGAGATGTGGGACTCATCCACATCCATCGTATTAATTTGTTTTTTGGCGTAATAAAATTTATTAGTGGTATTGAATTTATTTATAAAAAACAATATTAGTTTAATATATGCTGATAATAATATTTATAAATAACAACAATTGTTGTATTTTTTCATAAAATATAAAGTATATATGGTATATAGTCAAAGGGGACATTTATTAAATTTCTAAAGTTATTCAAAATCATAAAAACTGATAAGTATACTTTATTTACAATTTAACAACTAAAGTTTTATTACCCCCTACTTTTTTAAGTTTTTCTTTAATTGACACAAATATTTTAGCACATTTTATAAATTAGAAGGATGGTTTGAGCTTGATCGCTTCTAAGATTGGTACTCCCATGATGCTACACTCGTATACGAATAACATGTGTTTGGATTCATGGGGGAGGAGCAGCTATGTAAGAGCCTTGATTGAAATTAATGCGTCTAATGAGTTTTGTGATGATCTGGTTTTGGCTATTCCAAAGCTTAATTGAAGTGGATATACGAAAGAGTCTATTCATATTGAATACGAGTGGAAACCCCCTCGTTGTGATACTTTCTTATTATATGGTCATTCTCTTGATGATTGTGCTAAAGATGTCCTAAACGTGTGGCGAACGGGATAGATAAAGGCAAAGGTAAGAGTTCGGGTGTATCAAAGAATGTTTCAAATTCATATGCTCGGTTTATAGTTGTGAAGTGGAAAGGAGCTAATCCGGAGAAGTTATAACCGAAAATAGATGCTAAAGTGGTTAGTACTTCTAATGCATTTGATGTTCTAGATGAATTGGATGAGGCTTCTAATTATAATGTAGATCCTAGTGGTAATGTCCCTATAACTTTGGTTGGTACAACATCTTGTAGTCCAAGTACTACACCTTTGATTGCAAAGATTAATGAACTGGAAAGTCAAATGCTTGATGGGAAGCTTGTGCTAGTGGGTGATGATGCGAAGCCATTAAAACCTTGTAAATCAATGCTCCCTAGTATTAAAAACGTTGTTGATATGATAATGCGAATAGTGATGATGAAGTGCTCAAGGTCTACGATGAATCTGCTACTTATATGGCATATACGAGTTCCAAGTTAATGACATCTTTAAAAGTGGTGGTGAAGCGGGTAGGAAGAGTTTATACGAGAAATGTAAGGAGGAGACCTATGATGAAAACCCGTATGATGATGATTTTGATTACTGTGGCTTGACTGAAGCTCAAATAGAGTTTGCTAACGCTTATGACATTAGTCTCCGTGGTCAAATTAGATAGGTTTTTAGTAGGTCCCATAGGTGACAGTAAGAGCGTTTGTTTTACCTTTTAGGCTGAGATGTGGGACTCACCCACATCCATTGTATTAATTTGTTTTTTGGCGTAATAAAATTTACTAGTGGTATTGAATTTATTTATAAAAAACAATATTAGTTTAATATATGCTGATAATAAGATTTATAAATAACAACAACAATTGTTGTATTTTTTCATAAAATATAAAGTATATATGGTATAAAGTCTAAGGGGATATTTATTAAATTTCTAAAGTTATTCAAAATCATAAAAACTGATAAGTATACTTTATTTACAATTTAACAACTAAAGTTTTATTACCCCCTACTTTTTTAAGTTTTTCTTTAATTGACACAAATATTTTAGCACATTTTATAAATTAGGCGAAAATTTAATAGTTGGCCAAATTGAGTTTCCATTTTGACTTTTATTGGCTAATAAGAATGCTCAATTTTGCTATGTAGGCAGAATGATGCACTCTTATTGGTCTAACTGCTAATTGTTGTGTTAATTTTTCAATTTGCTACTAAGATTGGTACACCTCTAATGCTTGATTCTTATACAGTTACTAGCTATGTGTAACGAGTCTTGAGGTAGAAGTAGTTATGCAAGAGCCATGATCGAGTTACATGCGAAGAAGGATATGAAAGAATCTACGGTTATTGCTGTTCCTAACATTGAAGATAATGGTCACACTTATGTGAGGGTCACGTTTGAGTATGAATGAAAGCCTCTTCATTGCTCTAAATGCAAAAATTTTGGACATTCCATGTAAAATTGCCCTAATGTGACTAAAGAGCTTCCTAATAAGAATATTGAGGATCTATGTGATAGATTTAAGGTTGTGAAAAATCGTGGTCCAAACAGGAAGAATAACGACAAGGCTATGAATTTTAGACCAAAAACTACATTAGACTATCGACCTATCTCTACTTGCAATGGTGCTGGAACGTCAAAAAGTAAGCTAATGTTGCTTCAACCTCAAGCAACACTAATATGGCATCAAATGTGAAAAAGGAAGGCCCTATGATTTTTGATGATATTAACCTTGTAGCACCAAGGAACTCATTTCAGCATTAAATGAAAGACAAGGTTTTAGAGAAAGTGGAATCTTCGAATGGTGGAAATGAAGGAAGGCTAGAAGTGGATCTTACGGCTCATGATGAGCCCTCGTACCCAGGGGATAGTACACAAAAAGATGGTATTGGAAAGTCTAATGTAGAGGTTAACGAGATAACGAGAGTGACATGGAGGAAGTGTATGATGAATCTCCGCATTTCATGGCATTTAAATGTACGAAAGAAGAAAGTTGTATTGGAAATAAGAGTTTATATGAATAGTGGAAGGAAATCATGGACGATGATGAGTATGATCCATATGATGATGATGAGTACAATACACATGGTCTATCTGAAGAACAAGAGGCTTTTTGTGATGCTTTGGACAATAAGCTTCGTGGTCGAAGAAAATAGTAGGTTATATTTGGTGCAGTGTTGAGTCAAATGTAATCTAGTAGTAGTTTTTTCTTTGTTTATCGAAGTAGTTAGCTTTACCGTCGATGTAACGGACTGAGATGTGGGATTTCGCCTACATTTTTTTGTTAATTTTTTAATTTTATTTATATTAATCCACTGCTCAAATAAATTATGTCGCAACGCTAACTTCATACTAATTCTTTGTTGATTGTTCGGCTCTCGAGTAACAGGATGGTGCTTAAAGCTCCCCCCACCAGCTGCTCGATTGTTGGTGGATATCCATGCCCAGCTTTTTTGGGGATAAAGACATATTGTTGAAATGTTCTTCTAGAAATCAGGTTGACTAGAATATACTATTATGAAAATGGTGTTTGTAAAAACCTTTTACCCCAAAAAAAGAAAAAAAGAAAAAGAAAGAGAAAAAGGTGTTTGTAAACCTCTGGTTGTTTTCCTAGTTTCTCCCTAGCTAGCTTGTATCAGTAGCCGGTGATACTTCAGTGTATCGAAGAGTTGCTCCATTGTACATATGTCAGTTTGACATATCTCTGTTTCTTCTTTCGGGTTAATGCATGCTGTGTGTCCGTTTGAGGTTGTCGTTCGTATCATTCTTTTTTTTTTTTTAATGTAAATGTAATTTTGCTTTCAAATAAAGTAGTAATTAATGAGTGAGAGACAGGCGATAGCTAGATATGTAAAACATGTTCAGCCCATATGCCCATCCATGCAAGCTGTAGTAGTACGTACCTATCATTCTATGCACGTGTGCCTCATTAAACTCCTAACCGGACCCTTATCCTCACCCTCTCATTATAAATAATTCGACACTTGTTGCAAACAAATTGATAAACATGTTAAGGTTGCATAGAAGATATCTAGTTAATTCTTGTCATGTAACTTCTATTTTAGAATCGTAAAGTGTCTCGTGTATCTACATTAGTGATCACCAATATGGTCACATACGTATACGGAATTCACGAGAAGGTGAATATAAGTTTGGGTTTGAATTCTCTTTTGTTATTTTCATTTGCTACAAAAGTAAGTGGGGTTAGATATTCGGTATGGAATTCACGAGAAGAAATATCCATGCTTCACATCACAGCTGTCGATTTGAGTGTACTTGCATATAATTTACAAAATAGCTCAAGCTTGGAGTATACAAGTTATTATGAAACCAAACATAAATAACTCTTTATAACCAATTAAGAACAAACCATGAGGATCAGAGTTTTCTCCGTCATTAAACGATAAACACTGAAAATAAACAAAATCAATATGGCTTATAATTATAAGTACCATATTGAGCATATTCTGTCAAACATCACATGCAACAACTTTCCGGCCAGCATTCACTCGCAGATGAAACGACATTGCATGAAAAAAAAAATCTAACATACAAGTTAACGTTTGCATGAGAATCATAAAAATCTAACATACAATCACTTAAAGATAAAACATAAGCATGATTCTTACAATTAAAGATAAAACCTAAGCATGATTCTTATAATTAAAGATAAAACATAACATAAAGATAAAACATAAGCATGATTCTTATAATTAAAGTTACTATAATATATTTAAAAGTTAGAAGATACAAACTTACAATAAAATAACCGTGGGGTTGCATGGGCAGATGTAAATAAAGTCGTAAGTTGTCCTATTGTTATGAAGTCAAATGTTGGGACCTCAAAATCGTGGTTTTGTTGGACGGCGTTACGGCGTGTGCACGTGGAACGCTTGGTAGCCACTCCAGTCAGACCCCATTTGCTTATTCTTCTTGTCCACAATTTAGTCACAAAATTTAAACTATAAACTAAAAAAAATAGAATCAGTTGACATCACTTACAGTAAAAACACGAATTATATAGTTTAAGCCCATAATGATTTTCAATTATTGAGACACGTACGATGGTATTGATTTGACTCGTTGTCTTTTTTAAACAAGTTATCCTACGATATCCCTTCACCCCAGTTAATATATCAGTCATCACGCACCTTAATCTTTTCTTAACGGCAATATAAAAAATGTTATTACCTTAATCTATTTTGTTAACAAAGTTATGGCATGATCATACAAGAAATCATTGGATCTCTAATCCAATCATACCATTGATGCTTTCTCAAGAGTGTCCTTGATGGTTTAAGGAAGAACAAAATCCGATTCATATACCTTTAAATGATCCTCATAGACGTCGGAGCAAGAGCGTCTAGACAAGCCTTTGCTGTATTGTTGTGGGTTTTCAAGGTGTTGAAGTATCAAAAGCTATAGATGAATTGCCAACGTACTTAAAACTTCATTACTAATCTATTAATCTATCGTGTATGTATGCTACTCGATCAATTCACAAGAATGTTCGCTGGTCTAATGCGCTGACATCTAGCTTATACTATACAGTAAATTACCCTAAACTTGTACACAATACACTTCTAAGGTGATTAATTATCAAGATATTATATACATATATTTTTTCAAACCTTCGTGTTTTCCTAATCTACAATAATGTAAAGAGACATTTTTTTTATCCTTCATGCACAACCGAACATACTCATGCACATAAAAATAGTACTTTCTCTATTATTTTCTTTATAAATACCCACTTTTTGTAACCCCAAATAATAAAGAAAAAAACATAGAGAAGAGAGAGACAGACATGGGAATATGGAAAAGAGGCGTGGTGGTTAGGAGAACATGTTACGGCAGGAAGAAGGGACTGAACACGCGCCACCATGGGCGGTCCATCGAAAGGAAGCTCCGGCAGCTACAAAGGTTGATACCGGGCGGAGGGGCGGCGGATACTGAAGCCTTGTTTCAGAAAATTGCAATTTATATCTTTCTACTTGAATCTCGTGTGAAGGTTCTCAAGAGTGTTTACACTCTCTTTGCCCCTCAAGATTAGCATAACTAAATAAATCCTTATTTATCTGCTAATTGTGCAACTTCTTTACCATCTTCTTAAGAAAGATAAGAATAGCATATATGCATGCTATGTTTAGTCGATCTATAACATGCAACATGTGGTACCAAAGGGATTCAACCCGTAACCCATGTTTCAAATAATATACCTACGGGTACTACTCACGAGTCATGATGTTTTAGGGTTGTTACCTGTTACTACCATGAATATTTGTGAAATGTTAGTGTTTCAATCATTATGTGGTTTCACACGATTTTATAAGAACACGAATGTTGTACCTTGTAAGAACGTATGTACAAATTAAATAAAGACGTGAATGTTTTGAAAATGTAACGCTAGTGGAGATCTGATCTCTTAAGAGTTCGAACATGGGTTTGAAACCCGAGTTCTTCTCGATCAGGCTGATAGATCGGGCACTCCAAGTCCCTAATGAAGATCCATTTTAATTTGTTGATTCAGCCGTTGAATCCTGTGTATGACGTTATGCTTTTACGGTCATATTGCAAACCTTATCCCTTTCTAGGTCTTATGGTTTCATGTAATTCCGTACTCCTATTTGTTGGCAACATATGCATTATTGAACCTGTATCTTTTGGATTTTAACTAGATGAGATGCTCCTATTTGTACTTTATCTACTTTCAAACTACTGGACAAAAACAAATACTTAAACTCACACGACCGATAATTTTAAGACATCATGGTTTAGCAAATTGTTTTGATATCAACTCGATCAGATAACTAGTGTATAGTCCTGATCAAACGGTTTGTGCTAGCCAATTAGGGTGATGAAACCACTATTCCAGACTACCATTGTCCAACAAGTTGTAGCAATGCTCCTTGATAAAGTTACCATCAAAATGCAAGGAACAATCAGTTTAAGATGGATCTTTGCTGCACTAGCGCTCAAGTAGCTTATCTATTGATCGCATGAAGATACAAAGAAAGTACTTATAGAACCATAACTCATGAAAGCGCAGGTCTGAATAAACAAAACAAGGGCAACCGTAGCCAAAAATCTATTTAAACAACCATTTTTGGTCACCAACTCATATAATATCTAACCGTAGACTCCATAAAAATTACACAGTCTAACAACATGATCTAACAACACGAGAAATACAACTAGACATCGGAGTCGTATACCATATACATGAGTTGCATGTACATATGAATCACATCTTCTCGAGCTGCATCAGTTGACTTCTATGCCCCTGATACCAACAGATCATATATAAATGACTCAGAAACTCTCCTTAACTTGCAAGAAAAAAATTATGTTTATTTTCATAAATCAACCTATGGTTGCAAATTTACTAGTTATCTTCAACAGAAAAGGTCAAGAATTAGATACCTCGGCTGGATTTATTGTGATGATTCTGGTGAACTACGTGCTTCACTGATTCACGATAGGCTGCCGTCTTCATAACCACAGGTCTTGCACGAAGTTGACTCCTCAAGTCTCTACCTCCTCGAGTTATGACTTCACTCTCTATATGTTGGGCCCGACCACCCTGTGCTTCTGTGCTTTTGCTTCCCACGAGAGTCTGGAATTGTCCTTGAAACCGAAACAGTACACATAAGTGACCAAGTACAGTACGTGGTTTATACGATAGTAAACTGTGAAAAAGAAGAGCAGTCTTAAGTACCCATTTCCACTCTATCATTGTTTAGAAAGTTTTGACTTTTTATATGACCAAACATTTATTGGACAGTCTCTTGTAGTCAATGGCGTCATTTTTTTTTACCGGAAAATGATATTTCATAAAAAATGACTAGGAAGAAGCTAGAAGAAAACAAAGTTGCAAGAAAAAGCGAAACCCAATAAACCTAAACATTGGACATCCGATGGTGCGCAAATTTTTAAATGACTATGCTAAATGATTATACTATTACGAAACACATTTCAAACTTTTGTTACCACGGTTCTGATTTTGGCTAGTTTGAGCTGAAAAGCCAAAATGGTAGCTTTAGATAGTAAGATAATACAAATTCATACATCCTAAAGATAATGAAATTAAAAAAAAATTAATTATTAGAAGTGGGGAAAACATAAATTTGGGCACATTTTTCGCACAAAACATCGGCCCAATCAACAATCCTCATATGCTCATACATTTACCACTTCTGTGGGCTTTTTGTAGGGCCCATAATTTCACAATTAGTACATTATTTTCTGAGCTCTCTCACCCGCACACTTACACTTGATGGAGGTATTTCTGGAAGCAGCCTTCCAACCTTAGGTTTTAACGTGAGGTAAGGGTAGAATCTGTCTATATTCTACCTCTACCCACCCCGGCGGGATTTGGTATGTTGTTGTTGTGTGAATGAAGTTCAATTTTGTTTATTAATTAAAGAACAAATCCAAACAAATGTTTCATTTCCCAAACACACAGCTAGTGCTCTATATAAAACATGGATAATTTCCTAAGAATGTCAATAACTTGCTACTTTTTATGGTTTTGTGTAACCTCCTATTTTGACCTTTAAAAACAAACCCTTTGAAATTTGACATTTTTTTTTTTAATTTTATTATTATTATTATTATTATTATTATTATTGTGACAATTAAATGACCATTTAGCCATTCGCTTGTTAAGCGGAGGGTTGAAAAAACGGATGGGTAAGATGGTCACATATCTAATACACACAAATATCGAAATTCAAAAGGTTTGCTACTTTGCTATATTAATGTCGAAAAAAGGAAGCCGCAGATAACAATGGAAACCACAAAGTTAGTAATTTTTTAGGTAATTATCCTTGTAAATCACTGAATACTTAATTCTAACTATCTTGTAAACCACTAAGCTATAAATCCTTTATGAACAATGTTCTACACCAACAATCAAGCATCAATCCTCAAGCTAATTGACTAAAAGTTCAATACTTATCATTAGACTTAAAACAAGCTTAATCCATATAAACTAAATCTAAAATGTACCTGAAGAAACACGCTCATTATCTAGCAATGGAGAATACATAAAGGAATCAACTTCCATAAAGTCAACAATTTTGTCCAACAGCTTCTTGTTATTTCCCTTAATTGGTAGAGCAACACCTTCCTCATTTCCTACAAAATACCACAAACCTTTAGTAAAAAAAAAGAAGAAGGTTTCATTGAATTAACCAAAAGTGACTTTTTTAATAATGAACTAACAAATATTAAAACTTACCTGAAGGCGTAACAATTTGCTTGGGTGGAGGGAAATCTAAGGCAGGTTGAGGAGACACCAAGGGGTTGTACATGTAACAATCAGAAACAAGATATGGAACAACTTTTTTTAACATCAAATGTTTTGTTTTATGTTTCCTGTGCTTGTTTTTTCGAATGCTTGTACGTTTCATGGGCTTTTGCTTGTTGATTCCTAGAGGTGTAGATGGTGGTATCACATGGTTCTTCATTGTTGCTAACTTTTTTGATAAAAATGAAGTTATTTTTTTCATTTCTTGTAACTGAAAATGTGTTTGTGAAGAGTAAAGATTTTTTTATTTTTGGAATGTTTTGGATTAGCATGGATAAAAGATGGTGAACGCCTGAACGGTTAGTTGACGTGGGTGGACAGGTGTTTTTTATGGTGACACGTGGTCCTTTCTTAGTACATGCTGCTGTGAGTATATATGTATGTGTGTGTAACTTTTTTACTATGTATCAAGTTTTTATTTGATTCTTGATAATTCTTTAGACTATAGGCCCAAAGTTTAGCAACGACGACGTCGACGAGTGAATGCTCGGTTAAACTAAGAAAAAAGTAAGGCCCAACTTTGTTCTATGAAAGAAGTGAGAACGATCAGGCCTGGCCTTGTAAGAGATGATGTTAAATTGTTTTAACCAAATTTTGCAATGCTCAAAACACGTAGGTTTTCGTTTTTATTACAAACACTTCTAAACGTGCAAGTGTACGCTTAAAGTACCAAGACTTTGTTATACGAAATATTCCAACTAAAAATGATCATACTCATCCACACCGCAGTGTTAAATCTTTTGACGTATGCAACTTTACTTTAAAATATGTATGCATTTTGTGTTAAAATATAATTATTTTTGAGAAACAAACATTTAACACTACCAACGATGTTCACAAGGTATACATGTGCATACCTTCTGCCTCAAGTGTGTCCACCGCCGTCTCCACGTGTTATTAGTGAGACTTGAAACATCTCAAGTAGCAATAGATCAAAGCCATGTTAAAACTAAGGATATTAATATGCCAATCGAGTAATGATATAAAGACATAACAATATGACTAAAACAATTTTCATTTGACATGTGCTCTCTCTTCATCTCGTCATTCTATCTTGCTACGTGTCTCGATCTCATAATTAATCATATTATTAGGCATGTTGTTAGTCATTCAAATCATTTCAAGTGATAATAGTAATGGGGCGATTAACATGGCTTGTTTAGTATGTTTCCTACTTATTAGCAAAACCAAGTTTGTGTCATCGAAACTACTTTTGATAATATATATTTTATAGTATTAAGATAAAAAGAAGCAATTTCTCGTTCATTTTTTTCATGCATGATCCAAAGGAACTATATATAGTTTTACACGGGTTTTGGTATAAAAATATACCAAAAAGTTTATTTCTAATAGAGTAACATTTTATAGTATGCAAAAAGTTTATGATTCCAAGTAGGAAAATGATTTACACACTCAATTTTTTTTATTGACACACTCTAACTTATGCATTAACCGATTGTATTGTGTATACATTCTGTTCTAATTGGTTGTACATTAGAGTACGCAAAGCAAAGACTAATATGTGTAAATCATCTCCCTAAATATTAATATTTGTACGAAGCTATACTTGTGTTAACAGTTGCTAGCTTTTTATATTTTTATCTAGACGCTTTGTAAGGCTGTATATCATTTCACACATGATTGTTAACACACCCTTTTTTCATAAACTTCAATTGCCACACTTTCAACATGAATCACAAGCACCTAAACTACCCCGCCCCGGCGGGATTTGGTATGTTGTTGTTGTGTGAATGAAGTTCAATTTTGTTTATTAATTAGAGAACAAATCCAAACACATGTTTCATTTCCCAAACACACAGCTAGTGCTCTATATAAAACATGGATAATTTCCTAAGAATGTCACAAACTTGCTACTTTTAATGGTTTTGTGTAACCTCCTATTTTGACCTTTAAATAACAAACCCTTTGAAATTAGAGAGACTGTTTTTTTTTGTGACAATTAAATGACCATTTTACCATTCGCTTGTTAAGCGGAGGGTTGAAAAAACGGATGGGTAAAATGGTCATAGATCTAATACTATACACACAAATATCGAAATTCAAAAGGTTTGCTACTTTGCTATATTAATGTCGAAAAAAGGAAGCCGCGGATAACAATGAAAATGACAAAGTTAGTAAATTTTTAGGTAATTATCCTTGTAAATCACTGAACACTTAATTCTAACCATCTTGTAAACCACCAAGCTATAAATCCTTGATGAACAATGTTCTACACCAACAATCAAGCATCATTATTGATCCTCAAGCTAATTGACTAAAAGTTCATACTTGCCATAAGCCTTAAAACAAGCTTAATTCATATAAACTAAATCTAAAATGTACCTGAAGAAACATGTTCATTATCTAGCAATGGAGAATACATATAGGAATCAACTTCCATAAAGTCAACAATTTTGTCCAACAACTTCTTGTTTTTTCCCTTTATTGGTAGAGCAACACCTTCCTCATTTCCTACAAAATACCACAAAAAAAGAAAAAAAAAAAAAAAAAAAAAAAAAAAAAAAAAAAAAAAAAANATCACAGGCCGCTCTGTCATTGTCTGATTTTTGGTTGTCTGATCACACTCGAAATTATGTATCTACTTATCATATTTTTGCCCCTGCTCGGTAGTTCCGTAGCAGGTTTTTTCGGACGTTTTCTAGGATCAGAAGGAACCGCTATAATGACCACTACGTGCGTTTCATTCTCTTCGATCTTATCTTTGATTGCTTTTTATGAAGTCGCACCGGGAGCTAGTGCTTGCTATCTAAGAATAGCTCCATGGATCTCATCGGAAATGTTTGATGCTTCTTGGGGCTTCTTTGGCGACCGTGAAGTCACCGGATGAATTGCCGAGTAGATAGATCAGATCCGGACGCGGCTGTTGCTCCGCGGCGATACGGACTCGACCCGCTCCTACCCACCCCGGGGCACCATAGCATGTCGGGAATAAGGGGGGACATACTGGACGTAACCACTCCCTTGTTTGGGGGCTGTTTCACACATGATTGTTAACACACCCTTGTTTCATAAACGTCAATTGCCACACTTTCAACATGAATCACAAGCACCTATTATAATATAATCAACTTCTCGATCTCTTTAACATGAACCAAATTGTGGTGGGTAAAGGATATGCCGTTTTTATGCACTACATGAATACTTTAATATATGATAAGGCTAAGTTATATTTAACATCCTCATGATACACATAATTACATTTTAATCTATATGTTACTGCGTGTTCAATACTACGTATAATTGAACTCACAAATATTAGAGCACACATATTATTATCGTATACATATTTCTAGTGTAACTGGCCAGTTTGTATAGCCAGTAGGGCAGCAACAACTGTATTGCTATTTATATGTCGTGAAATGCAATGTAATACCAATCCTTATAACAAAGTGATTGATGTCCATTGTTAGGTTGATATTGTCTTACTAGGTGATGCCTTTATGTAGGGTAGGTTATTGGTAGTAAGATCAATTTATGGTGCATTTGGGTGGCAGTGTGCATGGGTCTATTCTGTCATTTTGCATGTGTGAGTTGTAAGTTTGGCTTAGAGTATGTAAAAGATTTGATCATCCAATAACAAAATGATAGAAAAATTTCAATGTCCAATGAGAAGTAAATGCATATATGAATATGTATGTAATATACATTCCTAAGTTTTGTTTCTAATTATACTCTTAATGTTATGTGTTATGAATTGATTGAATTGAGATAAAGTGGGTCAACTTGTACATATGACATTAAGAGGATTTTTAAGAGGCTATAACATTACTCCTCTGTATATGCAAGTGGTATATCTTCTAATTGCATATAACTATATAAGACATGCATGCATCTTTATTATTTGGTCTTATAGTTATAGTTACTATGAGTCTATGATATATGATAGTACATAAATCAAGACACAAGTGCCGTGTATTACTGATCTACCTGTATTCTTTGACTACTTAAAGATGAAGGACTGAAGTTGGGAAAATTTAAAACCCCTCACCTTTTGGAAATGTGACTATTTAATGGGTCCTTTAGTCACACCTAAGTAGATCAATAAGCTTCAACATATAATGGGGTGGATAGAGTATCATAAGCCGGTAATGGTTATGTTGGTGTTACAGTTTACATATGCAGGAGTATCATTATCAGCCAAAGCTTCTTTCTTACAAGGAATGAGCCCTCGCGTTTTTGTTGTCTATAGACAGGCTTTCGGAACTTTGTTTATTGCTCCTATCGCTTACTTTTCAAGGTATTTTCCAAAACATGACACTAGAAACTGTATGTATTTGAATAATCTAAATAAATATTAGTAGCTTTAGAATTTGAACTTTGTTATGTACAGGAGTAAAACCGCAAGATGTTCTATGGGATGGAAGAGCTTTTCGTTGATCTTCATTGCTTCCCTCATTGGGTAAATTAGTTTATTACGTTGTAAATATATATTTCGCTTCCCTTCATATCTAAAGATAATAATATAACTAAGTTTTTCTTATGAATTACTTGCAGGGTAACAGGCAACCAAATGATTCAATATGAGGGCATATATTTGGCCTCATCATCAGCAGCGAGTGCTTTATCTAATCTTATCCCAGCCATCACCTTTGTTGCAGCATCAATTGTTGGGTACGGATTAAGCTATGCTACTTCAAAATTTTCTAACAAAACTATTTAAAAATGCATATAATATAAGAAGTTTATTTGATTTTAGATTCGAACCAATAGATATTGGAAGCTTGAGAACCAACGCGAAAATATTGGGAACCATTGTGTGTGTCACTGGTGCTTCTGCAATGACACTCATCAAAGGCCCCAAGCTTCTAAATTCACAATTGCCTTTATCAAATTCACTATTGTTAAATTCAACTGAAAGTGACAATCTTTGGCTTGTGGGATGTTTATGTCTCTTTGCCGGCTGCTGTTGCTGGTCATTTTGGCTAATTATACAGGTTCGTAACACTATACGAATTAGAAATATATATGTAAGGAAGAAAAACATTCGACTTTACATTACATTAAACTTTAATATATTATCACAGGTACCAGTCACTAGAAACTATCCTGACCACTTGTCATT
The DNA here is from genome assembly GCA_014162995.1 of Artemisia annua. Classification (NCBI taxonomy): domain Eukaryota; kingdom Viridiplantae; phylum Streptophyta; class Magnoliopsida; order Asterales; family Asteraceae; genus Artemisia; species Artemisia annua. The sequence continues at coordinate 18,471 of LBNU01019381.1, forward strand.
ATCGGCTTGGATGTGTCTTTTGGGGACGTTGCAATCTGCAACGATCACATTGTTTACAGATCCATACTTGGAAGCTTGGGAACTTAGCTCGTATTTGCAACTTGGAACTTGTGTATATTCGGTAATTAGTAAATCACAATTGTAAGATATCACAAAGATAATGTTTCTTTTTGTGATCAAGCTTTTATTGGCTTTTATGATCAGGGCATTGTTGGTTCGGGAATTTCCATATTTGTGCAAGCGTGGGTTATCGAAAGGAGGGGACCCGTATTTTCAGCTATGTTCAATCCTTTAAATACAGTCATTGTTACTATCATTGCTTCCATATTTCTACAAGAACAGATATACATTGGAAGGCAAGTGGAATGAACATAGACCTCCTATACTCTTTTTTGTCTCTCATGCGCTGTTTTTGTAGTTTTCTTCACAAGTATTTGAAGAAATTGTCATTTTTTGTATATATATTACTTGAACTTCGCTCTTTTCTTTAACTGTAGTGTGATAGGGGCATTTGGAATCATAATCGGGTTGTACATTGTACTATGGGGTAAGGCCAAAGATGTTGAACAACTGAAAGAAGAACAGGAGAAGTTGACCATGATATCTCAAAATGATCGAAACCGGATTGTTCAGATTATGGTTGATGGATCTAGCTTGGCAGAGCCCCTTTTGCCTAACAAAAACAACGAATTTTGAATCACATTGCTTGAGCGAAGCTTTGATGGGCAGGTTTCTGCAGTGCCTAAGGATGATCACCACCACTTACACATAGTGAAACTTGTAGAAGTATATGTAGGTTCTTTTATACGCTTCACATTAATTTGTATTTGTTGTTACACCAGTATTTTTTAAAGTTTATAATATAATTTAAACACAACCAATACATAACTTGTTATCAAATCATTGAACAGTAAGTTACAAGTAGTCTATGTAGATAAAATACTTGAGAAACAATGCACATTGAGGTGGCAAAACAGGCAGGGTTGGGTAACAGGTCCGGGTAAAAATAGGTTTGTGTCGTAACGGGTTCACATCAAAAATGGGTTTGTATCAGAACAGGTTCACATCAAAACGGGCCGTTTTGAAAGTGCCAATCAACTAACAATACAAACTCTTTTCGGAAAACTGTATATAGACCGTTTGGTCGAGGATACAAGTCCCACTTGGGACAAAGTGTATTTTGAGATGTGCATGAGCTTAATTTCCAAAAACTCATCGTCAAAAAGATCACATACACATTCACCAAAAATGTGTTCTAGCTGCATTTTCGGCCAAAACATGTATAGCTGTATCTAAGATAATCCTTTATTATTTGTGTGAATATAAGTCTGGGCTAATACCAAAATAAAGCATCATACTTGTCAAAAAAAACTGTTTTGAGTAGCGAACTTTTTTTTTCCTCGTTGGTGTACTGAACTTGCATTTTATTGCCAAAAATACGTACTTTTGTACTTTTTTTCACCTTTTTATGACATTTTTGCCCCCGACTTTTTAATAACTTGAGGGGCAAAAACGTCCAAAGTACGTAGTTTTGGCAATAAAATGCAAGTTCAGTACACCAACGAGGAAAAAAAAAAGTTCGCTACTCAAAACAGCTTTTTTTGACAAGTATGATGCTTTATTATGGTATTAGACCTATAAGTCTGTACACATTTGCATCCTTAGACCTTAGTCATATAATATAAAAATATGTAGACACGTTGTTAAACATATCTCTTCAATCATGACATGAGAATTGAGATAACCATGAACCTTCTTTGCACTCTTTTTCCCAAAGCTTTCTGCCTTGCGGATCATTTGTGTCATTTTATATTCTCAACATGAATCACAAACAACTATTTATTAAATTGCGAACAACTCTTTTGAAAATAAAGCCATCTTTTTGGTGGGTAACAATATAACGTTTTCTATTATGCACAACTTGAATAATCTAATATTTAAGGACTAACAAAGTTAAGTTATATTTTACTTCCTTAAAGTTTCACTCGTTACATTATAATCTTGCTTTTACAAAAGATTACAATGTTTGAGGATCCATACTTGGAAACCTAGGAAATTAGTTTGTATTTGCAGCTTGGGTCTTGTATATTTCCAGTACTTAAATTTGCTAGATATTTCAAACTATAATGTTTTATTTGTTTACCTGAAAACTTAAGATGAACCTTAGTTTAATATGCGATGGTTTTTCATTATCGGGGTATCGTTGGTTCGGAATTTCCATATTTTTGCAAGCATGGGTCATTGAATAAAGGGGTCCTGTATTTTCAGCAATGTTCTATCCTTTAAACATAGTCATCGTCTCTATATTTTTACATCAACAGATATTTACACGTCGGAAGGCAACTGGCGTTAACATATGCATATGTTAATATTCTTGCATATAGTTTCGTAAATGAAAACAAGTTATAAAAAAACTGTCCAACTATCTATATAATAGAATTAAGCAACTCGAACAAAATTCCAGATTTATTTACTGTCAATGGTACCAATAAGGTTTTCACAGGTAGACAGTTTTTTTTCATCTTGTGTGATAATCTAAACTTGGATCTTTTTCTTGAACTCTAGCATGATAGGGGGATTTGGAATCATAGCCGGGCTGTGTGTTTTACTATGGGGTAAGGCTAAAGATGTCGAAGAGCTGAAAGAAGAACAAGAGAAAAAGATGATGATAAGACAAAATGAAACTATCAAATTGATCAAATTCTCGTTGATGGATCTAACTTGACAGAGTCCCTTTTGGCTAACAAAAATAACAAATAACTTTGAGTCTTGTTGTTCGAACAAAGCGTTGATGGCCGGGCAGGTTTCTGAGGATGATACACATAGTGAAACTTGTAATAATTATCAGTCTAGGAATTAATACATGCTTCACTTGTTTAACAGAATTCTACAAAGAAACTCCTTGTCTGAATATGAAATTATTTTTCCCTTAATTACAAGTAATCAATATTATACCAGTGTACTATCCCCATTTGAATCATCTGGTGGAGGTACCATATGTAGATGTTGAAAGGTGTTTTAGACTTTTGGTTGCAAGTGATATTTGTTTTATGCTACCAACTCAAATCTTTTTTTTTTGGGTAAAAGGATACTCCGGTAAAGTATATTAATCACCGAATACTTAAGTACAATGAAATTTGACAGAAATACCACATTAACCTCAAGCATACGCTTGAACGATCACTAAATCGTTTGTGACATGCCACAAAGCGAAAACAACTCTAGTTACAAACTAAATAACTAATACAAATCAACTAGAAACAACCATAATGCCATAGGAAACCAACCAGGAGTCTTCTATACATCAATACACGCACCTCGAAACCAACCTAGCAGCAGCAACATGGCCGGGAGCATAATAAGCCAAATGAGACTGCCTCCTTAAAAAACATCCCCAAGTAAAACCCAGTGAGAAAAACCTTGGTGAAGGAGAAATGAGTGCAGCTCACAAGTGGCACTCCCATCTTGAATCATACACAGACTTGGAATCTTTCATTTATCATATAATATCCGAGCATGCAAGAGAAGAAACCTTCCGGAACCGCATAGTCACAAGCTTTAGCCGAACACTTAAAACAATAACATCATAAAGCTAACAAGTAGACATATATTTCTTCTTGAATAATCTTGAATTACATTCATGCCAAATGTAACAGGTAGTAGCAGCAAGCAGAACTCGTGAAACAACACTCACAACAGATCGTCTCTTAGATATAGGAACTACATCAGCCAATCGAGGAGGAATAGCAGCCAATCTACAGAGAATATGAACCATAGACCACACCTGTATAGATAAAGTACACTCAAAGAACAAATGTATATGTAAGTCTGGAACAGAGCCACACAAAGGACATCGAAGCAGGTTTAAGTCAATCTCAGGACCAATATCTCATTGCCTCAACATATCACGTGTCTTCAACTTCGGATTAAGAACAAGCCACATGTGAAACGCATGTCTCAGAATGCAATGAGGAAACCATACAATATGATACAAATCAACCTCATCACCTTGAATCCTAATAGAATCCCATACAAGAGACACTTAAAAAGGCTTAAGATGCCCATTAAGGTCACGCCAAATGATGACATCTGAAATGTCATCATGAAGAGTAGGAATATTCACGTGAGATAACTCCGGATATCGAAGACCACCTACTCAAATCTTAAGTTTAACATATATTAACCGAGCTGGTTAAACCCGAGGGATCGAAGAGCTGAGCAAGACCTACTCACCGAGTTATGTAGGTGACAAATAATTAACACGTCTTGGAAAGTTGAAGAAAGTTTTAGACCTAAGTTGTTACGCCCCATGCCCGATTTTGACCAAAATTTAAAACTTTTACGCGGAAACGCTTTGACTACAATGTACCTTCCACTACTCTTTTGACCATTGACAAAAGTCTATAAACATTCAAACCTTGAAACCATTTTCAGTTGAAACTAGACTCAATTACCTCAAAATGACGGGTGGTACGACTTCTGACGACTTACGGTTTAAAAGATATAATTTTCCGAACATTGGACAAAACTGACAAAACCTTCCTGATGCACTTAGCCGCGGGTTGAGAGTACCCAGCCGCCGGCTAAAGCCCTTATAAGGCCTTTAGCCACCGGCTAAGGTCCTCAGCCGTGGCTAAATGCCTCTGACTTGCACAACACTTTCTAACTTATCTTTTTGACCCGAAACAAGGCCACCATGACCCGATACTTCACATGGACTTCCAGAAATCATATTAACACCATAATACATCATTTCCATAACATTACTTGGTCTAAACGACCCGAGAACATATACTTTACAAATCGACGAGTGTTTTGCCAAACACCTTTTTTGACCCATTTTATATACAACTCTTATACAACACACATGACCTTTACTACAACAATAAAAACCTGGACTTTGACACTTAGCAACATCTTTTACAAAACACTTTATGACACTTTGGGGGTTCAACCTTGATTTGTGCTCGGTACTAATACTAAGCTCTACTTTCTTACCCAACCTTCTAACATTGCATATATCCAAACCTTGATCCTTAATCCAAGCCGTAGCATCACATATGAGCCTACAAAACGTTAAACACTTAAATCGTAAGCACGAATGCTTAGTAAGTAAAGCGGGTATAACTTTACATCATAACTCATTCATACACTACACATTACACAACCATTAATCCAATACAACATTAACCATAAACACATACCTTGACCACTTATAGAGCCTTAATCTTCCTTATTCCTTAACCCACTCTTGACTAACACTAAGCTAACCTTATGCTCACTTTCACATAATCACAATAGTACAAGCTATTCATTAACCTTAACACATTAAGCCACATAACACCTAATGCATAAAATCATTATAACTTAACAGTATAACCGGTTTAATTACCTTGATTCCAAGCTAAAAATATCAACTAGAATCATCATCATCAACTCCATCATTAGCCTCTTCTTTACATCCTAGGTCAATTAGCATAATCATAATTAAATGACTATAACAATGGTTTATATAACCATAACTCATCCCTTACACACCTCTAATCATCATATAATAACATCTTAATTATATGATGATCAATCCATAAATTACTAACTCTGACCCAATAAAACTTAACCCATGATCATCATAACTTCCTTAATTATCTTTTACCTAATTCCTAAATTAGGGTTCATAAACCCTAACCTTTCAATTCACTAATTAAGCACAATAGATAAGTTACTTACTTGTAGGAATGATCAATACAAGCTTATCTCTTGATTGGAGCACTAATTCTTCATCAAATTGGTCTTTTAATAAGAACATTGTTTCCCTCCTTTTTCTCTGAACCGAACACACTCACACACCTTTGATAATACTGAAATATCCCAAATAACCTAGAGATTTCTAGACCAAGATTACTTCATACCAAAGTTATGTCACCATTTGGCACTTTTGGTCCCTCAAGTGCTATAAGAATTTAGTCCTGGTACTAGGACAAGTTGGTTCTAGTGCCAATTTGAGGTTTTGGCAGGAATAGTCCCTGCAGACTAGAACAAGTTGGTTCTAGTACCAGTTTAGGATTCTGTTAATTTAGATCCCTCAAATTTTTTTCTTCCTATTTTGGCCACATAATACTTTCTAAAACCATTTACATAATATCTTGACTTATAGTTTGACTAACGTGTTTGACTTTCAATTTACCACAATTTGACTAACCAATCATATTAGACCTTCAAACATATAAAGTCTTGGTCAAACTATTTCAAGGCACTTTATCATTATTTAATACTTAAAAACCCGGTTTTTGGGGTGTTACATAAATTCATGGATGTATATACAAAAGAAACAAGGATTTTAGAAAAAGTGTTGCGCAGTTTAATTAGTTTTTTATCATAAGTTCCAAGCGCTAACTAATACGTACTAAAAATACAACATTAATTAAATTTTACGGAGTATACTATGTAAATTTCATTCCTTTTGAGTGAATGATGATGTCAGGAAATGCACATAGAAGAAGATGAGATGCAAGATTTAGGTTTTTGGATTCTAATCAACATTTTTGATGTGTTAAATTTGTTGAAATAAATCAAACTTATCTCATAATAATTTCAAGTACTTATATTGACAGGTTATAATAGTTATAAAGTTTTGTGTCTGTTTATGTTAATTTTTGTTGTGCAGAGACTAAAGTGCAAGTAAGGAGTATATAAGGACGGGTCAAGATCTTGGCATATTTCTCATTATTTTTCTCTTCTCTTCACACAAAATTGTTCTCTTAGTTTAGTTTTAATTGTTTAAGCGTTTGGACCCGCTATAGTTTGGTTTATAGTTTTAGGTGTTTGTATTCATTTGTATCTTCCAGATTACACCCGATTTGGGATAATATTTTCATTTGTATAATCGCACTCGTTTGAGGATGATTTGTATTGATTAATAAAACAAGTGGGGTGGTTGGTTGAGTGCAAGATTGGTTGCTTTTGAGTAGTTTTTACATGGTATTCGAGCTCATGTTCTGATCGACTGACTCTGAAAAATTAAGGTTACTAACAATCTTTGTTAGATTTAGGGTTTTAAGTTTTTAGATAGATCTGGGGCTTTTTTTTACAATTCAACATTTAATTTGTTGAATTAGGGTTTGTTCAGGTTGATCTTGATTGATTTGTGGTTTTAGGGTTTTCTGTTGGAGAATCGATTTGTGTTCTTGGATTGGTTTTGTTGTGGTTGTTCTTTGTTCAATCTGGGTAATTAGGGTTTCAATCTTAATAACCTTAACTTTCTAAATTTGGGGGTTTTGTATATGGTGATTCTTGGCTCGTTGGTGATCATAGATCTCTTGACTAAGTGAATTAAGTGGTCTGTTGTGGCTAAGTCTTCCACTAGTTTTAAAGCATTGCTGATGAGTATGTAAATACTCATCATTTTTCTATCTCCTGAACTGCCAAAAACATCCAAAAACACCAAATAATGCATAAAAACAATGGAAATATTACGAGAATGTAAGAGGGAGACGTATGCAAAGGAAGACGGGAGTTTGTTTCATCCATAGATTTTTCTACTCATTTCTCTACATCAACATGAGTATCGTTGAACGTTGAAGTTCAAGAAGGCCAAAGGGGGAAAAGAAAAGGTTCGTAAACGAACAATTTCTTGTTCTAGAAAATCAACAAATGAATTTTCTAGGTTATAAGATCCTAAGTATTACTAAGTGTTTGTGTGTGTGTGTGTGTGTGTGTGTGTGAATATGTATAATAGCTAACGGAGACTACAAGCCAAGCATAAACAAATATTTACTAGAAACTAAACTAAGCATGCAATCTTGACAAGGAAATAAAAGGAAATGTGTACCTTTCGTCTTCAATAGGTTTTTCTTCAAAGTCTTCAAGGGATTGTAAGATCTTGTGGAGGCAACTTAAATTTCCAAGCTTGTATGACGAATTCATTACGTTGGTCCCCATTGTATCATTTGACCAAAGTTGTTTGATCCGAACATGTTTTGTATTTGACTTGGGTATATATATGGTGGAAACATCCCTCAAGGATTGAAGTTCCACATTTGATGATTGTTGTGAAAGTTTCGTCTATTTTGGTTTACTCTAGTTTGAGGAGTTTTGGACCTAGGATGAGGACTTATTGGTTTTCTAGGTGGTGGAGTTTTGGACCTTATTTTTGGTTTAAAGGGTTCGGCCTCGGGTTTTAAAGATGATTTGCGGAAGCTTTTAACTTCCTCATCACTAGCAATGGGTACTAATCTATCTTTCAAAAGTATGTACTTCGGTTTTGATTCTAATGGTTTTGATTCACTAGTTTCACTTTCGAATTTACACTTTTTGTTTTACTATTTGATGCTTCATTTGGATTATACCCTAAGCCGGTTTTATCTCTGGATAATCTTTGAGCGCTAATTAATTTTCTAAGTGATTTACTACTATTTTTGAATTTCTCTAGTTTATTAATTTCTTCCTTAAGTTGTTTATTTTCACTTTCAATAACTAGACATTTTTTACATTCAATAAGACTTTCTTTACCTTTTTCTAGATTATTTAGTTTAATTTTTAACTCAAGTATTTCATCTTTTAGTTGATTATTGGTTTGTTTTAGTAGTTTATTTTTAGCCATTACTTTTTGTCCTACTTTGCATAGTATCCTATATTCACTATCTAAGTCTTTTTCATCTAAGGACAAATTATCATCACTATAATATTCGGTTTCGGAACTTACCTCATCGGATGCCTTTGCCATGAGACACTTTTCTCTCTTGTTGTCTCCTTTTCATCATTGTCACTATCGCTCCATGCTTCTCCTACGAAGGCCTTGTGATTTTGACTTCTTGACAATTTCGGACACTCACCAATGAGATGGTTTGGATCTCCACACTTGAAGCACTTCCTTTCACTTTTGCCATTCTTGTCGTCCTTGTTTCTATGCGATGTCTTTCTTTCATCATATGGTTGTCTAACGTATCTTCCTCGTCTTTTAAAGAATTTCTTGAAATCTCTCACAGTGATGAGTATGTAAATACTCATCATTTTCTATCACCTAAACTGCCAAAAACAGCCAAAAACACCAAATAATGCATCAAAATAATGGAAATATTCCAAAAGTGTGTTTTATGAGTCTTAGATGCAAAATGTTTGAAAACAAATGAAAAACAAGCAAAGTTTGCACAATTGGCAGTTTCAGTCCCTCAAATTGTCAAAACTAGTCCCTAAATAGTTCAAAATATGCAAAATATCATAAAAGGTCCTTGGGGATTCATAAGTTGTCAAAACAAACCCTTTGAATATCAAAAATCACAAAATTACAACTTTGGTCCCCCAAGTTTGAAAAATGTCAAAAATAGTCCTTGGTGAATTTAAAAAGTGAAAATAATCAAAAATAAACCTTGTACTATTCATCTATGACATAATTGGTCCTTGTGGTAAAAATTTGGAAAATTACAGGTTTGGTCCCTGAAGTTTCACAAATTGGCAGAAATGGTCCCTGGACTTTCAAAAGTGGAAATTATCAACATTAGTCCTTGTACTATTCATCATATGGCAAGATTAACCCTTGTGAGTACTTTGGAAAAATCACAAAACCTAACCCTCAACTTTCAGAAAATTACACAATAGGTCCTTGTGATTTACTATAAACCAAACCGGATTCATAAAGCCCCATAAATCCAAACCAATAAACCCATTACTCCCTTTAGCCCATGTTTTCTTTTTCTTTTTCCCAGGCCCAACCCACAAGCCCAAAAACCCCTTAGTTATAAAAAAATCAAACACCCTCTCCCCCCTTCTCCCCGTTCACACCTCCTTCCCCACTTTCCCTCCCACTTGCCTGCAAACCAGTCACCTCACCACCCCCCACCATCTCCACCGCCCAAACCACTACACCTAACCATCACCTCAGCATTTATTGCACCACCCCCCCCCTTTTGTATATAAACAGAGCAATTTGCTCTGTTTACTTTTGGCGCCAAAATCAAATCTACGGCCAAGATCATCTTTGACCCATCCAATGGTCCCAATTGAAGTGGGAAAGCATAAGGAAGCTCCAAGGAACCCTAATTTTGTGATATAAATAGAAGAGGAGCAGAGAAGATGAAGTAGTAGCCATTTAGTGTAATTTTAGTGTCGAATCATCAAGTTTTTAAATTCTAGTGTGTAATTTAGCTTTTCAATTGTAATTTCAGTGATCCTTGTGTACTTTGAACCTTTCTGAATCAATGAAATAAGTTTCCTTTTGGTAAATTCAGTTTGTGCATTTTCAAGAAAATTCAAATTTCTGTTTTAGTTTAATATTGCTTCTAGTCTCAAACCACTGTTACATAAGCTCACTTAGGACTTAGTTAAGCTTAAGAAAACATAAAAAGTTAAAAAATTCAGAAAAACAAAAGACAGGGTACCTTTGCTTTGGACTGTGGAAAGCTTTTGGAAGTTGCCTGCAATGGAGGGGCAAGATGGACTATACCTAGCTTATCCTTGATAAGCTAGGAGCTAGTTGAGCTTAAAGAAGCTCTAGTTAAGCTAGAGTAAAGGTTTCTACTTTTAAGTTTCTAAAATTCAGTTTCTTAGTATAAATTTGCATTTTACTGTATTACAGCTTATTAGTGCTTATTCCTGTGTAATTTGTGCTTATTTGGTGTTACTCAGTCATATTATAGCTTTAAATTAAGTGCTTAATAGATAAAATCAGTTGTGCAATCTATTTTCATTTTCACAGTTAAAATAGAAAATTTGATCAACTTGAATAATTGTGATATACACCTATGGTTTTATGTTCAAATCAGTCTAAGGAATCATAATTGATCAATTGAAATCAAGTTTGTGGTCCAAATCAATAAGCTCCTTTGAAAATCAAAATTTCATTCAGTTTAAAGGGTGTTTGTTTAAACTGTCATTTGTGTGATCCAGGGGTCATTGGTTGTATATTGTACTTGATACATGTCATTTAGGTTCTAAGTAACTCAAATCAAGTGGAAAAACCTGTGGTCTTTTGTGAGAAAGTCAATTTCACTCTTAATCTCATCTAGTTGGTAAACTGTTAAGATTTTTGAGTCCAAATCCATCAAAACAGTTCATAAGTTGTTAAGGTTGCTCAATTTCATGATCTTGTAGCTTAATATAACATAATCAGTCCATAAATCAAGATCAAAACTCACCAAAGTCAACTTAGTGCTAAAATCAAAAAAGTCAAATTGACAGAAAAAGATTTTTGAATAAACTTAGGAATTTCTTGTAGGCTTTAATCTTGGAGTTCTTGGTTTGTGCTTTTTAGGATTTAATCTTTGGTTGCTCATCTTGTTCACTGTATTTTTCATAATTTTTAGATTGCTAGTTTAACTGCTTATTTGATAGCTTTTTGATGATGGTTTTCTGAAAACATGCCCTGTGCACAGTCTCATTAGCCTTTTTCATAAGCTCTCCATAAGCTCACCAGTACACCAAACCTTTAGATTTTTAGTTTTTTATAAAGCCCACCCACCATTTTCAATAATCCAAGCTTAATTTTTCATTTCCAAAGTCATTTGCATAGGCTGCTAGTAGCTTTTAGTTTTGGTAAAATCAAACAGTCAATTGACTCAGTGTATACTGAGTTGCCAAGCCCCTTTTCACAAGCTTCTCATAAGCTCACCTGTGGACCCCACAGTGTGAGCTTTAGCTTTTTGGAAAGCCCATAAGCCCAGCTTGTTGGTTCATAAGCTTGTTTGACCTTTTGATCACAACTGTGGACCCCACAAGGTCTACAATCTTGTCCCATTTTCTGTGTGCAGAACATAGATCTTATAGCTTTTCAATTGCTTATTTGTTATTTCTAGCTTATTCAGTGCTTATGTTTGTTTGTTTTTAGCTTATTCATGTCTGTGTAACTTATTTGAACTTATTTTTGTACCTGTGGTCCCATATTAAGCCAGTTTAAGCTTATTTCTCACTTAGGTCAAACAAAAGTCAACTGTGACAAGCTTAAGCTTGCACAGAGCTTATTTTTAAGTTTGAAAAAAAGTGTTTTCACAAAAAGTGTCCATTTTCATTGCCTAAACAAGTTCCAAACAGAAAAATCCAAAAATCATCACTTTTTAAGAAAAGTGATAGCTTCTATTTAATATTTTTTATTTTTCTTAATTTTCATTTTTTCTTTTTAAATTTAGCTTAATAATAACCTGTTTTTATAATTTTTAAAATTAGTTTGTCACCTTAGGTATTTCTAGTAATTTTCTTAGAATTTTCTTTTTCTGTTTAATAATTATTAGATTTAATATAAGTTAACTTAGTAATTAATTAAAACTGTTAAAGTAATTAATTCTGTATAAATTTGTTAAACAGTAGCAAGTTTTTATAATTTTCCTAGGTTCTAAATAATATTTAGTATTTTTAGTAATTTTTCTAGAATTTTTACTTTTTATTTAGTAATTATTAGATTTAAGTTTATTTAAAACAGTTTAATTAGAAAAACCAAAAAGAAATTAGAATAGTTGTTTATAATTAATATAATTTTCATTTTTATAATTTTTCTATCTTTTTCACATTAAGTAGAATCTGTAAAAATTAATTTTGTAATTTTCACTTTTCATTTTCTCATTTTTCTCTTTTAAATAGTTTAATTAGGTTTTAATTATTAATTAGGTTTTTAATTTATAAAAGATCCACAAAAAGACAAAAATATTTCTTTTTAATTTTTATAAGTATTTTAAGTCATTTTAGGTTTTTAGAAAATAATTTTGTAATTTCTTAAGTTAAATTTGTAATTAAAATATTGTTAGGTTTAATATAAATAGTTTTTAAGTTAATTAAAATAGTTTAAATTAAATAATTAATATTAAATTAGTATAATATTATTAAAATATTTTCTTTTTAGATTTTAATTTTCTTTAATATTAAAAGTTTCAAAATTTTCATTTTTCACCCCAAAGTTTGGAACTTGTCATTTTCAGTCCCTGTAATTTGGAAATTGGAAATTTTAGTCCCTGTACTTTGCTTATTTGCATTTTGAGTTATATTTGTCATATCTGTATTTGTGCATTTTCATTTTAAACTCCAAGCAATCAGTAGTATAAAAATCCAAATAATCATTCACAATCTGGTTACTATTCCCAAATCACTCTTCCCAAAATCGTTTTTCAAATACAATTTCAACCTCGTTGGGACTTTAACGACCCGGGGAAACACTATACTCCTCAGGATTTTATTGCATTGTGCTCTAGACTTTCAGGATTTATTTGTTACGGTTAGCCATTCACAAGTGGCTAGCTTGTGTGGCAATACCTGTTAGGTTTTGAGCCAATCAAATTTTGGCGCCGCTGCCGGGGAGGTTGTTGCGTGTTTTCAAAAACATTTAGGTTTAGTGATTTTCAAAACCCTCCTTGTACAAATCACATCACTTGTAAATTTTTTGTAAAAATCTTAATCATATCAGAAAAAGTTCATTAACACTTTTCCTAAAGTGTTAACAACACCAAAAAAAAAAATCATAAACAACAAAACAAATCGTGAAGTTAAATTACTTCGATTCTTTAAGATTACAACCTATACAGTTGGAATACGGAGGTTCTGACATTAAATTGCGAACCGAAGAGAGATCCAT